>JAOBRC010226800.1:0-12488 GCA_027575255.1 Scolionema suvaense | reverse complement strand
TGCATAAATGATTTTACGTGCTTTACGGAAGGGGAGTGTTGCATAAATGATTTTACGTGCTTTACGGAAGGGGAGTGCAGCCTCATGGGGGCATGAGGATATATTATTTTATAACAACTTACACTTCCAAGGCAGTATTAGAACTCGACATAAATTGTTCTCGTAATTACGTGACTTTGGAATGTCAGATTTGGCATTATGATACGCTTAGCGATGTTTTACTTTGAAAGTTACTTTTATAAGACAAAATAGTGCGTCTGCAGCCCAATCAGAAAGCTATTGCAATGCTCTCTGTCGTGAGCGGTGTACTCGAAAGTGTGGGAAACTGCAGACCAGTGGTTTTTGTAGTACATTCCATTTGGAGTAAAAGGCTTACCGGAGTCAAAAAGGTAGATTTACACATGAGCGCAAACTGCAGATGAGTTGTGAAGCCAAATCCATACCCAAACAATAACAATATATTCCTCCTCCTTAACCAAACAGCATCATCGATTAATTATTCTGCATGATTTGTCCATCATGCCATTCGATCAATGAATCACAATTAGACTCCTATAGCTAAACACTCGAAAGAAATATGTTGCGAAATACAATAGGGTTAAAGTCTGTTCTTTGCTCGACTCTAGTAAGCTCGAGGCAGGTAGGGGAATCGGGGAGGGGGGTTTCCGGCAACAGACCTAACACTACATATCTTCTGAAATTGTGTAAAAACGAACAAAGGAGGAAAGCTGCACTTTTGTGACTTTTCCCAAGTACAGAACGGGAAAATTTTGGTCAACAAAGATTTTGGACCACTTTCGTAATCGTCCACAAAATGACGTCATCATTTTTAATTGCAGTTGGAGAAAAAAGTGATGATGTCATCCATTTTTGCTGCAATGAAGGATTTATGATTGTAAATCATGTTTTCCGCTTAGAAATTGCCATCTGAACCTCATTTCAAAGATTTTAAATGGCCTGTTGTTGCTGTTTTTGACCGATATCAGCAATTTTTGTGAGCTGACGGAAGGTCAGACATGCCGAGACCATTTCCGACAAAAAGTGCCGACATCAGCAAATAATGACTTCATGGAAAACTTTGACGTCATCACATGCATAATGTATGAAGAATATGAGTGTCAATTTAGATGGATACAGGACCACTGTATACAAAGTTACAGGTTGCCCCTCCCCTCTCGTATTGGGAAGGTCCATGAAAGCCAAAGTTTAAAACCGTTTACTTTTCCTGTCTTGATGTGAATTCATTTATGGCCGTTCTTAAATACACATTAAAGCATACCTTGATTCCCAGTATGATTTTCCCCAAATTATGGAACCCACCTAGCGAGCAAAGCATAGTGCATTTATTTTTGTGATATCTGCTGATATTCGATGAAAGCACACAAATGACGTATAGCTTTAATTTTTTGAATAGGACTACCTGCAGTATTTCACTGAAAAATCTATCTATTAGTCCTCATGATAATTGTCACCCTGCCCCATAATTGCACAGAGATTACATTATCAGGTAAAACAAAATCGCGTGAAACTGACAAGTTTTCCGTCAGGTGATCTACTTATTATTTATTTATTATCTATTAACACTTTATTTGCCGTTGGTGTCATAATAAAAAAGAGCATAATGCTCACAGCAGTTACAACAAGTGTATAAAACAAAAATACAATATATCAATACTCAAATCAAAATATAAAAACACCTGATTGAACTAATCAAACCAAACAGATCTATAAAAAATATATAAAGCTGTTCAAATATCTGTAAGAAACCGATTTTGCTTGCATAAGTTTTGCATAATCTGCGGGGATATTATTCAAGATTACATGTTTTCAACTTATTCTTGAATTCACTAAGAGTGGCACAAGATGTAATATCTTTTGGTGGAATTTTCCAAATGATAGGACCTAGATAACTAAGGGATTCAGATCCACAGTAAGTCGTTATAACAGTATAAGGAAACCAGTCGGATTCATTTCGTAGGGTGAATGTATTTTCGAGGAGTGAAAATATCTTTCATAACCTCTGGCACGATTGGGCGAAATTAACGAATTCTTCGGCCTAAATGACTCTTGCTTCACATGTGATTTGATATCAATGTCCTTACTTCTGATTTCTATCAAATTTGATGCCTGTTTCATCACATGTGATACGACATCAATTTCTTTTCTATGAAATTAGTGACTCTTTTCTGTTTGAGACACGCCATTTTAACTTGTTGGTTGTATCAACTCAATAGCAGCTCGATTTTTTACCTGATAGTTCCCGAAGACAGCCCTACGTGCACTTAGAAAGTCAGACTTAGGAGGTTTCGAATTGTTTTGGGTTTTTTTTCTTTGTTTTGTGTCGTGTTTATTTTAAAGAAGCAGTGTCTCAAAATTTTACTAAGCACTATTGCATACAATTATGCGCTGTCAGCTTCCATACCAAATTTTACAGCTACAGATTCAATAGGAATGCTGCAATTGGCAAGCAAAGTTTTCACTTGTTGAGTACAAGAATTCATCTTCAGTACTTTAGTCGTGCATACCTGTTGCGTTACCGGCGAAAGATAATATTGCCTACGCTAAGCCCCTTGCCTTCCATGCATATGAAATGAGCTATAGCTTTGTTGAGAGTACGTTTCGGGATACCGAGCGTTAGAAAAAGTGCGATTCAAAATTATGACAATAGGATACGAAATATCCTTGAAGTACGGTAGTAGTAATGAATCCGGCCAGAAAAAAAATTGAGCTGCTGCTCCTTTAACCCTGAGACTCCGCCTGAAAAGATGACGTGGCAATTTCTGTCCTTTCTGGTAACTTTAAAGGCTATAACTTGTGAACCACAATAGCTAGAGAGACAAATTTAGCATCAATCGACGCAGAATTGTCTCTTCTACAAAAAAGGCCTGGATGTGAGCTCTCATTTTCAACAGGTGGCACTCTATGTCGCGCCAAAAGTGACACTATGTATCCAGGGGGCACATGTGCGGGTTTCGGGTTCTAAGGGTTAGTATTACATGTTTGTAATCAAGCTTCATCTAAGAATGCAAAGCGGTACTAGGCTGACAACACTACTTGCAAAAATTTCTTCTGAGGAACAAACACGTATATGAAAGATTAAAATGCGAACATCAGTTCTTACTAACAGCTGACCTTTGGTCCTTAGTTCTATAAGCTGGCATATGAATAATTGAATACAAGGACTAAAATGAAAAGCACAATTCTTGCACGATTCTTGAATTTAGCTACAATCTCGGACAAAAATAAGTAGACAGATTATGCTCAACTGGCACAACCCCTGCCAGTTTTCACCATTTGCTCTGCTTAATGCCCTTGCTATTTACTGGGGCCTTCTTTTTGACCTCCTCGCTGCTCCCCACACCCCGGCAAGTGCTTGCTAACCATGGACCAGTTTACATCAATATGGCTTGACATGGGGGTGCAATATAAATTATGAGCTGTAAGCCAGAAACGAATCACGATTTCTAGTTTATCATAACGTGACTAGCGATATCCGGCACTCCATATCTATCAGCTGCTTACTTGCAGTAAAATTGAAAGCTGATTTATGCTTGCCACCGCATGTACCTACTTTTATTTTGTCCCAAATTGTAGGAACTCACAATGTTGATGTGCTTCACGGTAAATGCGCATATCATCCTGTAAATACAACGCACCGACTAGTGTCTCATCAGATCCTTCAGAAAAGGCTTGCAGAGAACTTTTCGTCCTTTTTATAACTGGTGGTTAGATGATACCAGCTGGAGATGGGTATTTCGTATTCACACTGTAGGTGTCAAGTAGATATTCGTCTATGAGAAATCGAACGTATCGAGCCATCTGTTTCCTTATTCTCGTAGACGAAAACTGAAAAGCCCCCATCAGCTTCGCCATATGATATCATTGAAAATAAGAATAGTTCTGTTCTATACTTGACGCATCCGCAACAAACGAGAGAACATAAAGACATTCAGAACGATGTTTTAGGTTAAGTAGGCTAGAACAGTTTCGTATTATTATAAAAGATTGCCTGCTGAACTGCTTGCAACACAACAACAAATTTTGTTGCTTTCAGATACACTCTTTTTGATATGAACCAGAAAATTGAGCTGAGGCTCGTTGTTCGTATCTTTTGCCAATTTTTGGCTTTAATTGTTCTCAATTTGTTATTTTTGCAACACAACACTGGCTTAAAGTGTGGATATAAAATCGCTTTCTACGTAGAAAATTTTATATATCTATCAAAATAAAACGTTATTGATGTTTGAATCGAATCCTCATCAAATAACATAGCTTTGCAACAAATTTTGATAATCATGGACTCAAGTGACTATTCTTAACATTGGTGTTGAAATTCTACTAAGTTTGTTCTTAAATTGTTCGTCTGTGGTGTAGAAATAGGTCGACAAGCTCTACCAAAATCAGTGCAAGGAACTGCGAGATATGTGTTTACGTGCACTTGAAAAGAAAACATAGATCTAACCGACCATCTACCTGTTTCTACACGAATGGATGTTTCTACACGTGTGCCTGTAAACAACACGTCCGGATGAACTGTTTGTCGTCAGTAAAGATCGGTTGATGAACCAGATGCTGTTATATGCAACCTTAATCGGCTGAGATCTGAACGCAAAAACAAGCATTTGATTCTATCGTTTGATTCTAGCAATACAACCCCGCGGCTTCGGAGTAATATACCTTATCGGACAAAACAATGTCGGACAAAATTTTCGTCGGACAAAATTTTTGTCACCCCCGGAAAATTACGTCAGTTTTGTCCGACAAATAATTTTATCCGACGAATAATTTAGTCCAAGTTCAATTTTTCCTTTTTATAGATGTTTTATGAGCAAGATATGTCAATACACATAAAACATATAACAGTTCTCTTTTGCTGTATCTGTATGTTTTCGCATCATCGAAAGCTTGCCATTGGGGATTTGATTCAACTTTGCCACAAAGAATAATGGCTCCTCCAAGTTTTGGAGATGAAATGATTTTATTGGCAAGAAAATTTTGATCAGAAGAAAGTATCAAATTTTCCAACAATGAATGAAGACCTACTTCATAAATGGGAAAACAAATATTAGGCACCAAATTTGAAATTTTATTTTGGACAAAATTTTTCGTCGGACAAAATTATTTGTTGGACAAAATTTCCGTTGGACAATTTGGACTATTCGTCGGACAAAATTTTCGTCACCTTCGAAAAAATTCGTCACTTTTGTCCGACATTATTTTGTCCGATAAGGTAGTTAGGGGAACGATGCAGGGACGTCATAACTTATGGAGGAGCAGAGGGGGCTTTATTCCCTCTCTCATAATTTTTCAGTCACTAGATGTTTCTGTTCTACAAAGCAGTTATGGCCAATTGATGCTATTGATCAGTCGAAAAATGTACAGTGAAAAACACCTTTAGTCGGTTGGTTTCCCCTCTGAATAAGTGAATTTTACCAGATTGTGTTCGCTTAGAACACATTGGGATCTCGTAGCCCCCCAACCAACTCCAACCCCACCGCCCAATATTGAAACAGAAATTACGTCCCTGCGATGATGGATCCCGCTACACGTGCTTATAACAAACGGATATGAAAAGCCAATATTGGATATTCATCAGAACGTGGAAGCTTTCTTGATCTTGTGAAACGGAAGGCATCGTATTCCTCGACATAATGACCTTGAAGCATCTTGTTTTATGTCGAGTCTTATTTGAGTGAATTCAACCAAAATTTTGTCAACCCAAGGTGGCGGGGAGGCGGAGAGCTTCTTCAGACAGTCTTTTAAATTTGTTAAGCCAGACATCGATCTAATGTCACCATGCAAGCTTTTAGATGCATCCTTTGTTTCTGCACTCCGTGTAGAGTCCTCCGAATCATAGGCAAATGGACAAATAATAATTAAAAAGTTCCCATCTGACATACTGAACGCTTGGAGACAGAAAAAGCACTATCGAACTTGTCGATTACATGGACATTGTAAGTCAGAGCTGGGAACTCCTGGTGCAAAACGGACAGAAGTTCTCAGCTAAGCATAGCAGGCGTTTCACCGACATCTAGTCATCGATATTACATGGGAAGCTATTTCAACCTGGACCCCGGACTGAAAATCCTAGCCCACCCTCGAAAAGCCGGGGAGTATTTCCAGCCAGAGTTGCAGGTGATGATTCCGATCGGACTACAATGAAACGGCGACAGAGTGTGTGTGTGCAGCTATGTGAGTCATAAGTTACTGATAGCTAATAGCGTAGAAAAATATTCATGTCTTTCTCAGTTGGCTGACGCTGAAAGCTCTGTCGGCTTGAACTCATATATTAGTTTGAGCAAACACTTCATTTATTTGGTAAGTTTCCCAGTGTCTATGATTGGAAAATCAAATGATGACCCTAGATATGGTTGAAAGACCAGTTAGGTAAAATACCTAATTGCCGACACTATGGTCTAGTCGTCTCGAACTATGAATATACCACTTACGTGCCCATGTGCGTCTTCTACGAAGTCTTGCAACAACGTGAACATGTTTCAATTCAGCTTTGGCGCTATAAAGTTGCAAAACAAGTATCAAGAGAAGAACAAAGAACCTGACATTTCAATTAAAGTAGATCACCAAGTCGCACATTCAATAACTAAGAAATGAAGCGTACCTTCGCGTTCATTGTAAATCTAATTGTGTGCATGACGTATGGTTGGGAAGAGACCAGTCTGGTCTGCTTTTAAAATATTTTGCAGTTAGTTTCCTATTGTAATCTTAACAAAGGATATTGTAACTTTCTTGCAAAGTTACTGAAAACGTCGGCAAACAGGTTTTTTAAACCCATTTTGACTATTTTGAATCCTCGTTTCGCTATACGTTGCTATTGAAGCTACGAACTGAACTTCCAGCTACGACAAAGCATTTTAATCGTCATGGTAACTGTGGTCGAAATTCCTGTTGTACCAAATACGTTGCTCCATAATTTTAAAGAAATGTTCTGAGCACCAAATCAGGCTTCAATTTTCTTTTGTTTTGTTTTTCAGCACGCTGCACCCTTTTTGAAAATGGCCAGCAATATGAAAATAGAAGCTTTTGATTTTGACTCGCTATGTTCTTGTTGGAATTGAACTTAACTAGAACTTTCCAATGGTTTTCATTCTCGTAAAAATAACCATTAACAGTATGAGCACCGGGGATGTGGGGGAAACAGTAGTATTGTCATAGTTATAGAATCACAAAGGGGAGGTCTCCCAGGTACCGTACGGAACCAGAAAGCTCATTTAAAACGAGGCTTATCTATGATGAATATCACAATGACGACCTGGACATGTCCATTCGATACGCAAGGGACTTTTTCTGCCTGGAAATAATGTTATGAGATGCTTTTCTGTATCTTTACCGCGTTTAATGAGACATTATTCATCACTTACCCAAATAATTATTTCCACGTCGCAAAAACCCCACTCCCTGAAATCAGATCCTCAAAATTTTTCAGTGACTTCAAAAAATACCTCCAGTTGTCTTTGTTGAACCCATTCGCAATCAAAAAACACAATATGGTAATTATTTCTACTTACTAAGGCACTGCACAGGAACCTCAAAAAATATTTAAAACGAGATGAAATCTGAGAAATCTCAGACCCGTGCTTTGAAAAACTGGGGAAATAGGTGCGGAATCTAATCCCCTCCCCAATCCTCTGGTACCCATCATACCTAAAAAAGTCAGGCCTTTTAGGACTGAAGATCTCAGTCACAAAGCCTTTACAAATTTCGGTTATAAATAGCGACAAAGTTATTTTTGGCAAATAGGTTTCATAAGTCCGTTCCAAATCTTTGTATACAAGGCAAAGCACATGCTTTTTTAATCTATCGATATATCTATACTTCGATAGAGAAATCTGATCTATTGATAATGCAGCGCTTCTATAGAAAGATACCCCGATCTGAGGTCAATTAAAAAATCGACATTTTTATAGAAACTTTTCAGTTGTCGCGTCACTTGATACCAAGGATGTAGGAGAGTATTTCTCTACTAGCAGTTCTTTTCTACAATCAGCAGTTCTTCTCTACAATCAGGTGCATAATAAGGAATTGCTTAGTTGTTCTTCATTTTTTAAAAGCCATGTATAGCAAAATCTGATCATGACTCTGAAAACGTCGCAAAATTTAAGAAAACGTTTATGAAGTAGCACGTTTATAAGCAACACCAGGCTGAAAATTGCTAAAATCAACAAAAATACGTAAGCAACACCTTGAACTTGAGATTCTGTTGTAAAGTTCAAGATTTTCATGCATAATCTTTGTTCCAAACCGTGCCAAATAAAATGAACGTTTCATTCACCGATAGAACATGAAATAATAGCAATAAAGACATAAAAGCTATTGCAAAGTTTCATAATGAAATGATTTAAAATTGGAGATAAAAGGAGGCATCTGGAAATCAAACCAAACCGAACCTTACCTCAGCCATGTATACTGCTTAGTTTTCGCAATCAAACCAAAACGAACCTTACCCCAGCCATGTATGTTGCTTAGTTTTCGCAATCAAACCAAAACGAACCTTATCCCAGCCATGTATGTTGCTTAGTTTTCGAAATCAAACCAAAACGAACCTTACCCCAGCCAAGTATGTCGCTTAGTTTTCGAAATCAAACCAAAACAAACCTTACCCCAGCCATATATGTTGTTTAGTTTTCGAAATCAAACCAAAACAAACCTTACCCCAGCCATATATGTTGTTTAGTTTTCGCAATCAAACCAAAACGAACCTTACCCCAGCCATGTATGTTGAACCTTACCCCAGCCATGTATGTCGCTTAGTTTTCGAAATCATACCAAAACGAACCTTACCCCAGCCATGTATGTTGCTTAGTTTTCGAAATCAAACCAAAACGAACCTTACCCCAGCCATGTATGTTGCTTAGTTTTCGCAATCAAACCAAAACGAACCTTACCCCAGCCATGTATGTTGCTTAGTTTTCGCAATCAAACCAAAACGAACCTTACCCCAGCCATGTATGTTGCTTAGTTTTCGCAATCAAACCAAAACGAACCTTTCCCCAGCCTTGTATGTTGCTTAGTTTTCGAAATCAAACCAAAACGAACCTTACCCCAGCCATGTATGTTGCTTAGTTTTGCTTAATTCCACAAGTCTTCTTTTCTTTCCAATTTGACAACATTTCGTTTTGAAACTTTGTAATAGCTTTTAAGCCTTAGTTATATGTATATTGAATTCTTTCTGTTACCAAAGCGTTCATGTCTTTTGGTGCCGTCTGTATAAAAGTAGATGTATAAACGTCGTGGACTTGACGGCTCAAATCTCAGACTCAGGGTGTAGTTTAGAGCTTGCTTAGAATATGGTGATTCTCAACCTGGGGATGTTTACACAAAAAGTGTGTAGTACTTCGCGTGTAGAGACTGGCAAAAAACACATAGCGTGCATGTCTCAATATGCTTTGTACCTGTCTGTACATTGTTTTCGACACTTAAATGCATGGAGGTTTTAGTTAGCTTCTTGAACAAGTCTCTTACACTTGGCTTGAAACCAAAAGCGTCCATACGAATGTCTCTTGGTCGAGGTTAGGAAGGATACTCAATCTCAAGTTAAACGAGTACGAAGATCAAAAGTGGAAGAATGAGCTACAATGCACCACGGAAAAATTTAGGTACTTTCACAGGTAAGGGGTCATGAGAGACTATTGCAGAAAGTGTTTTGTTCTATAGCAAAAGTTTCCTCTGAGAGATCGAAGTGAGGGAGGCGAAAATACGTCCACGTGAGCTCATCCATTTGCTCATCTTTCATAGTCTTTACTGCCTCAGAAATTTGTATAGCGGGGCCCCTAATACACTATTCTTATTCATAGTTAAACTCGTCCCTATGTTACCGTGATGGCAATTTCTCACATGTTGGCAAAAATGGGACATCTGGATTCTCATTGACAAAATGTGGTTGTGGATGTGGTTTGCTCTTGTCTCCCTGTATAGGCAGAGTTAGAAGACTCTTTAAAGAATGTGTACTGGCAACCAGTGCAGATGATCCACACTGCAAGGTACTTTCCCTTATGATATACATACAGTGCAGTCTAAAGATGCTGGTGCATTGCAGCTTTTGCCTCGAGTTGGAGCTATAGCCCTATACCCAATAATAGTGTATAACCCTATACCCAATAATAGTGCCAATTGTCTCTCTTCGCTATTTTCTCATGGAAGTCACTGTACGCTCTTCTTTGCACAACAATCAAAATTGAAATGGACAAAATTAGTGTCCATTGGCAGCACAATGACTGAGACATCTCAGCAACTTTGATTGCAGGAATCGGAGAGGTACTATGTCTAATTTTTGGAAAAATTTCATCTCTTCGAGGCATTTGGCACTAATTTATCTCCATGATTTATCTCCATGGTTGCTGCCTTCTCGACATCTTTAATCTTAAACGTTCATTCCCTGATCTCCACATCAAGCAGTGCCATAGAAGAGTACTTTAATGTAGCAGGAACAAAGATTACACTCGATAGACCATTTCGTCTGTCTTATCAGTGGTTTTTCTGTTCTACATCAGTATCGATTGCATCACGGGTCATCTCGTGAGGCCTGTAAAGATGTGGAAACCCAGACCTGTTCAGTATTCTATAGGTACATCTTTAACCTACTAAACGTTCTAACAAAGAAAGGGAGTGGTGCTGCTACTGCAGAAAATGTGGTGTCCCATTTTCGCACAGAACTGCTGATGCAAAAGACCAAACCTATGTTGCTAATGGCTATGGAGCGGATATGGAGTGATGCGAGGAAGGATGTGAAATAACCGAAAAATGAGAATGCGGAGATATGGAGAGCTATTCGTATGTTAAGGCATATGGTAACAGTCCAGCCTGATTCTAAGTTATTCAGGGAGATCGCGTAATTATTGAGCGCATATGGTAACAGGCCAGCCTGATTCTAAGTTATTCAGGGAGATCACGTAATTTTTGTCATAACTGAAATCTAAAGACAACTAATATCTCCTTCACTTGAAAAGAATTGTCAGCAAAGACAGCTGGAGCCTCTCTTCCATGCACTCACTTGATCAGCCAATTCACTTGCAGAACACAACCCAGTTTGTGTAGCTGGGTGACTGAGCCCAAAACAGAGAATCTCACGGCAATGTTTACAGTGGTTAAACCATACTGTGTGAAGCAAATAGATCCCAAACAAAGCATTCCTGCTTGAAACCTGTCATCTTTTGACTTCGAGCCTTTCCCACCGTCCATGAAAGCGCAGGTAAATGTAAATCGCAGCTTATAAGAGAATATTTGCATGAATTAGATCGTTGAAAGTAGTAGCCGCACATAGTTTTGATTTTGGAGAGTTGACCATATTAGTTTTTACTCCGCTGACCATGATTTGGTCCGGCCCAACAGTCTTTAATTCCGAACTTCTACGTGAGCAAACGGTGTGGGGAAGAAACGTTGAATGGGATGCACATGCTTTTTGCAGCGAACAAAAGAAAGCTGGAGGGAGCTCGCAAGTTCTCTGGCTTTGGCATC
The DNA here is from genome assembly GCA_027575255.1 of Scolionema suvaense. Lineage (NCBI taxonomy): Eukaryota > Metazoa > Cnidaria > Hydrozoa > Limnomedusae > Olindiidae > Scolionema > Scolionema suvaense. The sequence goes on along the minus strand of JAOBRC010226800.1, from coordinate 1,016 downwards.
TAGTGTACTCGACTCCATAGACGCAACTAGGGTTTCACTGGGTATATACTGGTCAGAACAGTTCGAAACATGTTCCCAAGCTGCAACACGGTCCAGTTCAACATAGCACCCCATCCTAATTTCTGTTCCAGAGTAGCTATGAAGCTGAAACTTGACAGTGAGCTCTCTTTACACTAAAACTGATAAAAAGTAGGTAGAATTGTTTCTCGCCCTACGCTCCTTGACATATTACTTCATAAGTAACCACGTGTAAAATAGCCCATAATTTGCCCGACTTCGCCCAAAAGTAACATTTTGCCAATAGAACCCCAAATACTTAGTCCATTTTGATGAAATTTGTTTTATTGAGTTTGTTTCAACGTTTTACATTGTCTTTTAAGCATTAACACAACATTCCACGTGAAAAATTTCGTTCCTTTGAGTTTTCACGTTTCAGGAATTTTCGACTCATATTTAGAAATGTGCTCTAATCATGTGACTCCTTTGCCCAAAATGTGTTTTATTTGGTCAGAATGCGCGTCAGTAAATTCTATAACAGCAAAATAAAGCTCAGCATGCGAACCGGTCACCAAAAAACTATTCTCCGCGATATATGACGAGGGACGAGCAAAAAGCCCAGAGCAGAGAGCAGAGAACGAATCGATCTACTTTTCCAACAGACCTTCATTTAGTCCAACAAACTCAAGAAGAAACTGATTCTACTTGTTTGCAGCCAATAGTTTTCCTAGAGCAAACAACAGTAGCCAATTTGTGCGACCGTTTGGCTTGTCGTGGAGAATCGCCGTTATAGACGGATTGTATTTGTCACACCAAAGCAAACCTACACGTGGCTTACTTTATGGGATAGTATCATGTTTCTACGCTGGGTAAGAAATTACGTATGCAGTTCTCTCTCCAATTAGCGGACACCATTGGTGCATGAGATAGGTGTCCGCTAACTGGAAGTGTCCGCTTTTTAGAAAGTTTTTAATTTTTGGCCCAATTTCGATATTGGAGCAGAAAAATTTATATTAAAG
>JAOBRC010226689.1:0-14705 GCA_027575255.1 Scolionema suvaense | reverse complement strand
CCCCCCGGGCCTGAATAGGGTTAAAAAAATGTTGGAGTTGTGTCAGATTCTTGAGGAGTTATCATCACTGTTTTTGTTGATGACTGTAATTATCAAATTGTTTTATGAAATATTTGTTTCAGTCCACAGTTGACCCAATTTTTTCTTCACTGTGATGAATTCATCAGGATTTGTGAAGGTGACAAGCCAAGCGTTGCTATCTGTTACATGAAGCTGATGAAGGAAATTTGGGGACATGGAAGGTAATTATGAATGCAGGTTTTGTTGCGTAAATTATATTGATATTTAATGCAGGTTTTGTTGCATAAATTATGTTGATATTTAATGTTTGAAGTGAAGAACTTTATCTAGTAAGAACAAATCAGGAATGGGAAAGTAGGAGACATGACTAGTTTATATTCTTACCAATTTCTTTGGTTTTGGTTCTTTTGGATGAATTGAATGATTATTGAATGCAGTATTGAAGAAAATATACTGGAGTAAAATAGATAGTTGAGGGACTGTCTCTGATAGGTTCCAGAAAATATTTTTTACATAGGTTCTCAATCAGCGACATTTTGATGCTAAGCTCCCATGAAATACACAACTCTCCGTGAAAATATTTGTACCATTAGGTGTTCTGCCATGCCGTTCTGTGTATTTCCATGAGGTTGACGGGGGTTCGGAGTATTCTTCAAAAGATAAAACTGGAATTGAATTAGCCATCGACGGAGCTTTCATTCTGTACCAAGGAGGAAAACAATAGGATTGTCTGTTGTTCTCTGAGTGTTAGCTCTCTACCATGACATGAACATTTGTTGTTATGTCATTCATCTCACCTTTTGGTGTTATGTGATTTCTTCTCACTAAAATTTGAATGAAGCTACTTTATCTTTTGAATGCTAATAACTAGAGCTGAGCTGTTTCATATTGTGAATATTGGCGGGCGTATGATTGCCCTTCAAAAGTGCATTTGAAAATTGTATTTTGATAAATTTATAGAAGACGGTCTCTTTAAAAACAATGTTTAGCAAGTAGAAGATTAGCTTATGGTGGTGACATGCAGTTGAGAGGAAGTAGGCAACACCAAAGAACAAACAAAGCGAAAGTATCTGCATGTGTAACATAATTGTTTCTTCAAAAGTGGAGACTTCTAATTCTTTTCTTAAAGTGAGTTTAAAAGTGATAAAAGTGTTGTAGAATCAAAGAACGCGTGCACTCAGGCAAGGAATCAGGACGAAGTTGTCGATACTATATTGTTGTTGGTTTTCTGGGCAAGCAGCATCCCAGTCCAAGAATTTGCATTCAAATTAAGCCAGGACAAAGAGCACGCATTTTAAAACTTTGAGACTAGCCGCAGCATTATAATCACAGAAGCTGACAAAGGAGGTGTATTATCAATAAGAAAAATCATGTTATGAGGAAATGGTATGCAACCGATCAATGACGAAGACACCAGGACACCCCAAAATTTCACATTTAGGTTTCGGGCTTCCAGACTTCTCATCCTTGGTGCCTGAACAGGCACCCTCTTCAACAGAGAGATTTTCTTACACTCCACCTGTAACTGATAAACTGGAACACAAATATACACCAAATCATGTTTGTTCAGTCAAGCTATGGATATTTGAGAGGGGAACAACACCCGAAGACGCAATCAAGAATTTCGAATTATCATTCAGACATGTTTGACCCTGCAGGCAGACACCTATGTATTGGATCAGGCACCCAAATTTACGTGACCGAGTTGCCCGTGAGGGTGTCCACTGGAAAATAATACATGTTACACCATGGTATAAACCCTACTGCAAATGTTGCACCCATATCATTAAAACTGTAACAGGGGATGCATCATTCCGCAGTAAAAGAGAATAAATGTCATGTGAAAGTTTTGACATGATCCATCTAATCATATGCTCTTCATGTCATGAAGGATACATGTGCGAGACAGAGACTGACTAACAGAAACTGAAGAGATAGGATGCGGTTACTGCAAGTATACATCAAACATTCTGAATACGCATTGCTGCCTGTTGAAGCACTTCAGAAAGTTTGGGAAAGGTCAATTGCTTTTGATTCCTTTATTACAATTGCTACATTAAATGCTTCCTAAGTGATGCACAATTAGATGCCGCACCATTAGACACGAGTACTAGAAACTATGGTGAGGCAATCTGATGAATGGAAGAAGTTGACATTATTGTCACCAAAAACTGGTGTGAGGCTGTACTGGGTTCCATTTCTGCTGGATACAAGAGCTATGACACTATAAATTTGTACTCAATGTGACCAGAATGACACAAACTTGGGAACTCCTTTATTGAAGTGTTGAAGTACTGTCAATTCTGAAACTGAGGTGTCTTACTTTTTCTATTACAATACATAAGTGTATAATGAAAGGTCCTTCTATCTGTTTGTCTGTCTGTCTGTCTTTCTGTCTGTCTGTCACTAGCACTTCTTCCTATATAACTGTTCACTTTGTTTTTTTTTAAATTTGCCATCAAGATAGACATTGAAGGAAAGTGATGAAGCTTGATTTTTTTTTTAAAAAATTTGTTCTACTTGCAGTTTCCCATTAAGTCCAAAAATGGTTGTTTTTAGAGTTTTTCCATAATATTTAGCAGTTATCATAATGGGCCTTGTTTTATATCTGGAAAAATTCTTGTTTTACTTTGGTGGAACCATTTGTGTCAAAACACTGCATTGTTTATTAAATTTTTTTGTTTTCTGAATCATTTGTAATCTGTTCTTTTGAAGGTTAAGATCTGTTCAAAATAGCAATTACTTTCATAAATTGTTTGTATGGGAGTTGTCTGGTCAGGAGTTAATAGTGTGATAATTTTGTTTTTTTAGAAAACTGGTCTTATGTTTAACACTGGAAAACGGATGCACTTAATGTCTCCTCATCTTGTTGCCTATTTTCTCGTCCTTGATCTTCCTTCACGTACATGAGCTTCTCTCTTGCCCAAAAGTGATAATAATCACCATTTAATGCAATTTCCAATGGATTATTACCTCTCGCCTGGGCTGGGGTGTGGCTATCTCTGTCTTTAGGGGTTTTTGAAAACTTTTTGAGACCTTTCGATTATTTTTTCTTAGTTTTGGTGTGAACCTTATACTGGTTGTTGTTTTGTTTGGTTTGACAATGATCCATTGTTCTGGTACTCGACTAATACTGTGACTTGTTGGCATATTATACCTTATTTCATTGATTTTGTTTTTTTTGCAGGCCTAATCATGTGACACCAACATCTTTGTCTCGAGCGATCAAGATTCACAATCCCATATTTAGAGGCTATGCTCAGCAGGTAATCACGAGCTTTTGTGTTTAGAATATTTTATTGTATGTATGCACCAGAGAGCACCTTGTTTTGTTTGCATTTTATTGTTTTGGTGGACATGACGTGGTGATCAGGTCAAAGCCAGTGACGAAGACTTAACTTCCGGCCACTCGTGAGGTCCTAACAGAATAGAGGAAAAGTGATGTCGCTGTTTGATTTTAAAATATACCTCAGTCTTCTAATCTATTACTGTTGTTGTCCTCCTGTCCCATATGTGCTTTACTGAGGCAAATAGGATGTGCTGTTAACGACGCAAAGTCCTAGTGTGAAATAATACTGGTGGGGTGCTCCAATTCTTCTTTGCATTGTACAGTGTATCAAACCATACGATAATGAGTCAAGTAGGGCCGCTTTATATCCGTGTGTAGCAGGTCCAAGGAAAGGTTCTTCATTCCCCCCTCTTCGAGTGATAATATCAGACAAACAGATTTGGTATTGTGTCTGAGATTCTCATTGCTTTGACTAACTATGTGTACAATCACTTAATTGGCTATAACATGCTTGTAATCATTGGTCCATGCATGATGGTTGTTTTAGTAGGTTACGGAAGTTTCTGAACAGGTGATAAGTCGAGTTGCTTTTTTCGTCGCCTGAAAATCTGAATTTGTACGATCATTGAGAATCTTGCAAATTCACTGATAATATCAGTAAACATATTATATACATGTATTAGGCTGCGGACACACTATTTTCTGACATAAACTTGACTTTCAAAGTCAGAAGTCGCAAAGCTTATCTTTCGCGAAATCTGACTTTCCAATGTCAGGTTCGTTGACGCACTGATATCACTACAAATTAAAACAATAATTAAATAAAACGATGGAATTAATTAGTCCAGAGCTGCAACTCTAATTTCTGGAGCAAGTTATGTCATCCAGAACAAGCTTGTTATCCTCCTAACCAAGAGGCTATTGGGAGACACAATGCTAGTCAAGTTTCAGGGCTGCTTCAAGGCATCCCTGAAACCCGACTTAAATTCAATAGAGATTGCTGATAAAAATATTTTCACGCTTTTGCACTTCTAGAGGTGGACGCACTGCACTATCAAAGTCTTTTGTGTAAGGAACAATAGCCACTCTCCTATGTCAGAAATATGTCATGTTTTCAACTGCAGTGTGTCCGCAGCCTTATATACATATACGTACTATGTAAAAACAATGAACTATGAGTTGGTGAATGATCATGATTCTGCACTTAGTACCGAGCGAATCTACATATGTATGTGTTTTCCTTATTATCTGGTGTGCTAAGACTAGAACGGCACCTTTTTGTGACAGTTACTTTTAAAATGCTTGAAGACTTATGCCTCAGTTGTTGGGCTCAGCTTTTTGCTTCCTCATGAACTGTTGATTGTATTGGTATAGTATGTTCATATAGGATACTCAAGAACTACTTCGATGTTTGATGGACAGACTTCACGAAGAATTGAAGAGGCCTGTCTATAATGTACACTCAGAATCTGGATACATTTGCTTAGAACCAGAATTACAAGAAGTGAGGCAAAAGAAGCTATTGGGTGGAAATGGCAGTGCTGATGGTAAACATCATTTGATTTACCTTTCTGGTTGATTTTTTGGTGCATTTTTCTGGAACCTGAAAAAAAGTTTACGCATTGTAGAGAAAAGCAACACATTCGTTTTTGAGAAGGACCTTGAAAGAAGTGGTTTTAGGATCCTTGCTGCTGTGATCAAGTACATAGAACATATTTAATTGTCTGTCGTTGTTCTCACGAGTTACTTGCCGTATGTACGTGTGATTGCAGTTCATGAGCTTTGTATATGTTTGAAGTTGTGGACTAATGGGAAGGAGCTACAGTTCAGCATTCCTATCAAGCTGCATGAGAGTTTGTGTTCATACTTTCTCAATAAGTAAGCTGTGTTGGCCCTGTGTTGGTGGTTTTAGGATCTGTAAATAATAATTAGTAGCGAACATAGCCGATAGTGATGAACCCAAAGTGGTAAATTGTTCAGAACCCAGGTTATTGGGCCTCATGAAGGTTTCAGTAGCTCAATTTATTGCCTTGTCAGCAAAGCGCTTGAGATAGACCCTGGTATCTAATGTTCTAGATTCACCTGTTGAAGATGCTGATGTGGAGATGGATGGACTAAATGTATCAGATGCAACTTTGCCATCGAAACTGGAAGGAAAGTCCTTATCCAGGAAGCGGACAAGTTCTCGTCGGAGCAAGTCGGAATCCAAGTCAATTAGTGAAGACAAAGAACCTGGTAACTATAGTAGCTATGTTATCTGCAGAATCTGTACGGCATATTCTGTTGTTTCAGGTGCCTCATTGAGTTGCTTCAGCTCCGCATTATGAATCTTGTTCACATTTGATCTGTCAACTCATCCCTTTCTGCAGGTGCAATATATCACTATCTATTGCTGAAGTCGGATGCTGCTCTTGTCTCCACATGAAGCTGCTGACAAATTACTGAATCCCTACCCGTCTCAATCTTTAGGGTTTTCGCCCTAACCAGTTGGAGCGAGGCTCAAACCTGGAACCCACAGGTTACGTCGGTCACGCAGCCAACTGTGCTAGCCGGAGCCGTAAAGATTCTGGCAGATATCGATTGGTCATTTCCCACAGCTGTGAGCTATTCTATGGTAACCCTTTTTGAATGGGGTTCTCGGTATTATGTCGAAGCTCCAGATCCATTTGGTTGGGTAGACCTGTGGCAGTAGTTGAAATTCTTAAATTTGGTTAACCCGGAGGGTTACGCGGCCGACTTGTAACCTGTGGGTTCCAGGTTTGAGCCTCCTCCAACTGGTTAGGGCAAAATCCTTAAAGATTGAGATTGGCATGGATCCAGCAAATTCCCAGCAGCTTTGCTTAGAGAGCAGAGTATATAGCATATGACTTGAGCAATTCGGCAAACCTGCTCGAGAGCATCACTTCGTGCGTGCTTCTGGCGGGTATTGTCTACCTTAGACCTCATCTGCATGAGAAGCCATGCCTATCAAATTCGAACAAATGTTAAATCACCGTCTTGTTTTTATTTGGCCCAGCTATATTATCAAGAGAACTAATTGCATTTTTTTTTCTCATGCTAGCCTAGCTGGTTAAGTAATGTTTTCAACAAGAACTGCATTCTGGCAGGGTTCTGCCCAGGATTTTGTAAGTGCCGGGTGAGTTACATTATGTGGTGCAGCCAATCTCTTCTTTAAGCTTGGGGCCATTGGGTTTCGGGTGAAGCTGTACAATTTCAACTTCATTTCAGGCTGAAAATAACTTAAAGTTGCCTAGCACCATTTCAAACAAAGTCATGCTTCTGAAGCAGTCAGGGGAATTCAGTGCAGATTATGTTCATTTTGATTAGAGCCTCTGATCCCCTGTACATATTTTGAAATGATGAAAAAACACTGAAGAGCTTCATGCAGTGCTGGGCGGTTGATGTTGAGTGCTGAGCGGTGCAGCCCAGTGCCGCCCACCATGGGCAGAACCCTGTTTTGGTTGTTTTGTTCTCGCAAATTTATGAATTGCTATTGCCCTTGTTTTCCGAATTGGGGTAGTTATTGCCTGTCCCCCCTCCCCCTTTCCTAGAGTTGCCCTGGTAGAACAGGTTTAACTTCTCCTCGTGTAGTTTAGTCCTGTTTTTAGAATTTGTAGTCAATCAATTTGTGTTCTTACTTCTTACATATATGTTGCTTTTATGTTTCTATTTTAAGCTTCAAAAGAAGTTGAATATCACAGTATTATCACAGATATCTTTGATGGAAAGCTTCTCAGCTCAGTTCAATGCTTAACTTGTAACAGGGTTAGTGTACTGTTCTCTAATTGTCATCAGCATGTGTTTTTAGTTTTACGTTTATTTGTTGCTCGCTAGAGCCTGAAGAAACTGTCATTCATGAAACAGCGTTCATTGTATTTGATTAAGTGTAGCCATCTTTCGCCAGTACTCATGAGTATGACAAACATCATCAAATGTGAAGGTTCACTCTGTACGTAGTTAATAAATTTATTTACGAAATTTTCGGCGGATTTCTGTACACCATCGTCTTAACTGCAAGATTGACTCAACAGATCACTAAAATTGACCGTTACGGCTCAAAATTCCAGGGGAATTCTACATCCGAACTTTGACTTCAGTGTGATAGTTTCATTAGGGTAAACAGGGCATATTTTGGCTTTAGTTTGCATGCAATTAATGCCCTTAGAAATCGGTTTTATGCCCTTTTATTCAAAATACGCCATGTGATAAATAATACTGTATGTGCGAATTTGTGCCCTATTAGACTTCAATTGTTGTCCTTTTTAGGGCAGACTCCACATGCTGCCTTTCTACTTTAGAATATGCCTGACAGGGGCTCCTGCTTAGTGCATATAAATTATCTGATGGGAAATTGATTGTAGACTGAAACGTTCATCTTGAGTTACAGTTTCCTGGCATGCTTAGTGATAAAATACTCTAGTTCATATAGAAGTATGCAGCCCGTATTATGGTTCTTTTTAGTTAAATAGAACTGTTTTGCCATTTTTGAGGACTTATAAAAATCCGAATTTTGGGAGATATAATGCTTTTTATTTGCATTGCCATTAAAACAGAACGTTTCCAGCCTTAGTACATCACTTTTTGTCGGAAATTCCTATTGCTCATCGTTTTTCGCCCAATTAAAATTGTTTGTATTGGCTCCTGGAAAACTGTATTGATGGTCTGCAAATTTCAAATGCGTGTAATTTTCAGATCAGTTCACCTGTCAGACCAAGATTTGGAATTTCTCCCTCATTTATGGGCAAGAATAAGTGGTCCAAATTTCAAGGCCGTAGATATAGTGGAAGTTATGGTTTTCCGAGGGGGGCTGGAACCACCCCCTTGTTATGTAGCCAAAAGGCATGTTATGTAAACCGTTAATTACTCATTCAAAGTGATGAAAATTAAACAAGCAAAAAACCTGGAATTACTCTAGAATAACATAGGAAATGGCAGTTCAATGGCTTTAATAATCTTTTGTTATCCTTCAGAAATCAAATCGAATCGAGACGTTCCAAGATTTATCACTCCCTATACCCAGTAAGTCAATGTTTGTTTTTAAGTGGTTCTTGCAAACTAACTTCACTGTTTTTGTTACTTTTAGCCTTAATTCTATTGGGAACCAGTCATTACTGTGAAATCAAACTCATGCCCTTTTATAGCTGTATGGTCTTTTCAGGGTGTCCCGGGGTAAGGTTGTGATTTTTTTTTTTATGTGGTGGCAACAATGCTGCATGTTATGGAAAGTGAATCCGGGGCATAGCTAAAAGTTGATGTGTGTGTTTTCATACATTCGGGATTAAATGTGGCACAATCAAAATTTTACGATCAATGCTCTTCTTCAGTTTGGAACATGATGACAATTGCATAATTTTGATATATCTGGAAAATGATAATATACATGACAGGTTCTCTTAAAAGGCTTCAAATACAAACTTGGGAAAGATCAAGCGTTACTTCCAAAATCTCTGAGCTGAGGTAACAACCCTGATTGTCATTTTAAGCCGTTTTAGAAATCGTAGGGCATTTGGACTTAGTGCATCTTTCCTCTGGTAGCATTTAAAGGAACTGATTCTTGGAATTTTGTTAAGCATTTCTACATATTACTATGTGTGTCAGCTCACACACCAAACTTTACAGTTGATGAAGATATGATAGAAATGCTATAATTATTGGAAAGCAAAGTTTTTGCTTGTTAAGTAGGACGATTCATTCTCAGCCCTGAAGTTGTTACATTCTCCAGACCGATGTGTGCTAATCCCCTGTCTTTGATTTTTACCATTGCAAGACTATTCTCTGTGAGTATGCAGTTTGGGGAACTGATTTTTTTGAAGAGCAGGGAAAAGTGTATTTAGGGATAGATATGACAATATGGCTCTGATATCTGTTTGAAGAATAGGAGCACTCATGCAATCGACGAGAAAAAAAATTCTGAGCCACTGTTTATTTAATTTTGTCGTCAAAGTGCAATGATGATCTCATTTTGCTTTGTATGGGCTTCATTATTTTCATACCAGGTAAAGACGACCTTAGCCGCATTCACAACCAGATCGTCAGATCTAGCACTGCAGCCGAATCGTACGCTGATACTGGTTGGGTTTCCTATTTGTGGGATTGGATGAAAAGGTGTGTTTCATTGCCTATGATTTTTGTTCTGAAGTTGAGGACGATCTTCGAAACTTAGAGGAATTTCATGTTGGATTGATATACTTATATTATGTGACTGGTATCAAGAAGAACATATGGTATGTTTTTAGAAGTTTTTTATTGTGGGATACTATGTGTATTGATGACCTTTTGTGCAGGTTTTGCCAAAATTCACATTAGTTTGTTCGTAGCATTTCCTGTACGCTGCAGCATCAATGATAAAAGTCCTACTGTAGCTGATGTGTTTCGGAGTATAATGTAACGTAATTTAATTCATAAGCCCAGGCAGGTTTTCTCATCTTGGCACTTAATATTTAGGTAACAGTAAAGAGCAAAGATCTCTCAACATAAACTAGGATTTCGTCTTTCCACTAACATGTTGAGAGCAATGATACAATCCAAGCTTTACTAGCAATCATTAAACAGATCTTCAGTCAAGCTTTTAAACCACTGTTCAATGTAGATTTAAAGGGTTTGATTATTAGTGCTTCTTTAAATGAAAAATGTTCCAGTTACTGAAGTGTTGTTCCTGACAAGCTTAAATCTCGTTGGCATTGGTGGAATATAAGGCATTCGACCAAGGATTATCTTTGCAGACTGTAAACCACTGTTACTGTCATCTGTCATTACCTTCAAAATGAAGATACATGACCTTAAAGATGGATAAAACCCAAAAAATCCAAACACTCGCTTTCTTTGCAGGTGAAAATATCTAAAAGAGTGGAAGACTGACCTATCTATTTCTCCATAAATCGCTTGTGAATAAAATGCTGCGTTGATGCAGCTTGAAAATAAATTACCTGGTTGATTTGTAAGTATGTTAACGTTGCAGTTGAATCTTGGCCCAAAGAATAGGCTTTTCACCCTGTTTTTGCACGCTTTTTTTCATAAAGTAAACTTGCTCATAACATCAGCTTCAAGTCAAATGAATGTCAACATTAGTTCAGAGCATCAGATGACGTTTCTGAAGTGATATGTCATCTCATGTTGTTTCATCCCTCCTGCACCAAAACTATGCTTAAATAAGGAATTAGTTATGTAGCATCACAGTCATGATAGGTAACAAGTCTGTTTTGAAAGGAAGTTTCTGTGATTTATGAAGCAAAAAGGAGTACCCTTTTTGGCCTGAAATTATCATGCTGTTATCCCTTTAAAAGGAATTGGTTTTTTACCGATATTATTTGGTTTATTCAAAGCAACTTGTTGCACAACTGTAAAATTTCTTAAGTTTTTAATGATTTTTCCAGGAAATCGTCTCAAAAAACCCACCAAAATTAACTGATATTTTTCAAAATTGCCTTATAGCACTTATTTTACCCTATTGTGACAATGAATAATTCCACTTGTTACATAGTACTAATTGAGTTCTCGAAAGAAGCCAAAACTCTGAGGTGTTTTGTACATGGCTCGAGGATAATGTTTGGTACTGTATTCGGGAAGATTTAGATGCCGGTCTACATATGTCCGAAGTCTGGAGCCCAAACACTCAATGAAGTAGGATTTTGTTCCAAAAGATATTGTATTTTATGGACTATCTCCCGGATAGTAGTAATTAACGGTAACAAACGTTTTTTTGCAAATAAAGCCATTTTTACTATAGATGCTTTTTGTTTTGTTTGAGATATTCTTACTTTTCTTTGAAATGTGACGTAAGCACATTCGATCAGCAGGTCTCCCCAACAAAGCCTGGATATAGCCCTGGTATGTTATTCATACTAATAACAATTTTCTGTGGAAACTGGTGCATGATTTTTGTATATACATTTGATGAGCATCTGTAGAATTGTTTTACATATATCCTTGAATGTCCCTTTGGTATGCTCAGTTTTTTGTTTCAGTTGCTTGATTAGCCAGGGTGTGCTTGCATCCTTGGATGTCCTTATTGTAGCATGCTGAATTTTTCTTTTAGTTGGTTTATTGGCCCAGACATCAAATTACAAGACTGTCTCTCTGCTTTCTTCACCAGCGATGAATTGCAAGGTACCTGCATGTCTGTGTTGCTGTGCTTCGTGGTCAGTAGACATATACATGTCAAAGTAGCTGCGTTACAGTGTCTGTCATCTTCTCTAGCCTCAGTAGCCTTCATTCAAGACCCTCACGATTTTAGGCATCGTGTAGGGTCTTTGCATCAGCTAGCAATTTGTTGTCCAGCGATTTGTTTTATTATGCATACAATTATATACAGTACATGTGCAAATTACCAGAACTGACTCAGCGCATTCTATGTGCATATCTGTTTCCAATTCGCTGCCCATCTGCCCATCTAATAAATTATGCAAACACATGAACTCACACAGCGTGTGCATGATTAGTTAACAATAGAGCGTGGAAAACAAGCTGGACAGCAAACCAAGCTCTGATGCAAAGACCCTATATGAAGCATGAAGTAAGGGTCATGAACAAAGGCTGTAGCCTCAGTTGTTATACCTATTTCACCCAATTTTACCCGCATGATGAATCCTCAATTTAGTACTTCCCTTGATTAAGATTTTGTTTTTACAAATGAACCCTAATTGCATGAAAGTTGTTTCGCAGATAAACTGTACAATGTTTTGGCTTTCTGGACGTGAAATACGCTGGGGGAGGGAATGTCTCATGCTCCTTAGCTTCTTATGATAGTCTTTGAATGAAACTTTGTGACTTAACCTAAAATGTTCGCAGCTTCAAGCTAGAGTGAAGAAAGTTGCAAGCAGGTGGCTGGAACCTACGCAATTGGCAATAGAAGAACAAGTCATATTTGGAAAAAGTTAAAAATTATGTATTTTTTTGTGGGGAGGAGAGGGGGGGGGTTGTCAGTGTAAGCTATTCAGGCCACAGCTGTATTCGTAGTATCTTCGGCATAGTTTTGAATAAATTACGTTCGCTAAGCCCAAGTCTTAATTTGTATCAAGTTTCTTTGACATGTCTTAACATTACTTTAGGAGATATTGATGAGGCTCTTTTCCGTGATGAGGAGCTGCCCAAGACCCTAGGTACAATAGGGTTTCTGTGGCTTATTTGCTAGCCTGTGTCATGCTGCTATCGAGTGAGAGCATCACTGGAATTCTGAGTAAAACGTAATAACTGTCAGACACAGAAAAAGAAAGATTTTTCCCCTTGGTGAACATGTAAGAATTGCTTTAAATGTATGTCAAATGTATCTTATGTGATCATCATGGAGCTGTTCATTGTGGTTATGTTCTGTAGTTTTATTTTCACGATCGCTGATACACTGGTTCTTTTTTTCATTTATGTAGGAGACAACATGTACAATTGTGAAAAGTGTAAAAAGTATGTATTGCATTGGCTTCTTTCTTCTCTTGGGTTTTATGTGTCTGTTAGGAAGGTTCACGTCAGGAATTGTCCTGTGCATATATCTCTTATAAGTTTTCTGCACAGGAACGGTGCGGACTTTTGGTTTAGGCAAGGACTTTCTTGATAAAGTCAGCATACTTTTTGGTTGTGATATTTTGAACTGAAGTGAGTGCCTCGACCATCATTCATTTGAAACAAGCAATTGCTGATATATTAGAAGCAACACAGGTGTGCTTTTATTAATTTTTGCTGCATTTTGAGTTGAGCACTACTTCAAAGTAATACTACTTATAATCATCAAGCGAAATATTTCATACAAAATTTGAAGGAGCAGTCTAGCTAGGTTGAGAAAAGGTTATTTTTGGAGACGACTTATTTTGATTTTGAATTTTCTTTGTAGGTTAAGAAATGGTGTAAAATTTTCACGAGTTCGTTCACTACCAGAGGTAATGTAAAGCAAACAATAACGCTTTGTTTCTAATTTGCGTGACCATGCATGCTCAGATATTATGACGGTGATTGAATCATGGTCAGTGGCTATTGGCAAAACTATGTGGTGTTTACTTGATGGCTATTTAACTTGAGTATGAGTAGACTTAAATAGGGTTCAACGATGATTACAAGCACATCCAGCACTATTCTTTCTTTTAGCAAACAGTATTATTATATCTTATTCATTTCACTGCTTGTGTTATAGGTCTGGCACATTATTTCCTCCTTTCACCCTTTTAGTTGGGCTCATGATTTTCTTGTGCTTGTAGGGGTGTGATTGACATCCTGCTGTGTTCTGCTGGATTACATCTCACGAGACAAAACTTGAATGACTCAATTCCTGGGGTTTGTGTTGCATGATATTGGGAAGTGTCTTGTCAATTAGTCCAGGTTGATTTTTCATGATGTAAGATTTCCCTGTTTTTGCAGTAGCTTCTGGTATTTTTTTTGAAGATGAAATATTCCTTGAATTATCGACTTGTACTATTGAAAAAATGAGCGTCTACGTATAATTCTGATATTTATAGTTCTAGACAAAAATATGCTATTGAAACTCAGTCCATTGCTTTCATTTTCTTTTCAACTAGGTTTTATGTATTCATCTGAAACGGTTTCGACACGAGATGTATTTCTCATCGAAGATCAGTACTTTCGTCTCTTTTCCTCTCTATGGTTTACGCATGGATCCATTTCTGTCTAAAGGTAAACTCGACTTTTAGTTCACACTGTTGTTTCATTTTTGCAGATAAAACAGATTACGAACAGTACCCTGCTAGGTTATTCGTTTGCTACGAGCCTCTGCTCAGCAAGTTTCATAAAGTTTTGCTCATAGCCCTTATGAAAGTTTGTTTTTCTAAGATGGTAACGTTGTCTCTATGTTGTGCTAGATTTCTGCCTCATTGTTTTGAAAAATTGGCTTCGCAGAATGGTGAAAACGACTGGAATTGCATGGAGCCATCAATTGAAAATGCAATTTTGGAAAGCGGTTACTTAGCCCTTCCCGTATGCCAAACCTACAAGGCTTTTTCCACCAATCTTGACCGCCCTTTTTGATGATAGTTTTTGAAGGGTTTAACGTCAGCTTGGAGATTTGGCTTGTGAAGCCTCACTGTTGTAGACGTTGTAAGTTTATAGTATTTTGCACTTAAAATTATAAATGTTTTTCTGCTTCTGATTCATGAGCATCATACTCTAACTCTTTTTGATTATTTACTGCACTTTGAACTTTGCTAGAAATTCCTTTTTTGTATTGAACTTCCTGATTTTTGGACTCGTGCTTGATGGGAGATTCCTTTAAAATGAGGTTTGTCTGTCTGTCCTTGGTCCCTCCATCACCAACATATTTTCCCTGATAACCGCTCTATGGATTTTACTCGAATTTGGTATGATGGTGACAATCCGTAGTCAAAGCAATACAACAGTCAAAAATGATATTCAGCTCATGGATAGAATATGAAAAATGATGAAGTTTGGTTTTTATTTG
>JAOBRC010226578.1:0-14705 GCA_027575255.1 Scolionema suvaense | reverse complement strand
ACACCACAATAAAAGGATAACTTGAGCGAAATAGGCATGTGTGTTTTCAACGCGTCCGGATTATGAAGTAGCTTGAAGACTGAGCAGCTTCTGCAGCTTGACGAAAGAAAATGTTTTTTTGCATCAGTCAGATTTTTCCCTGGATCCGCCCCTGATACTCTGGAAGTATTCAAGAAATGTTAAGTAACTAAACCACTTTTGCCAAACAAAACTACTTTTGTCGCTTTTCTATAGATCTTTAACAAAGTATTCAAACATTTAATTCTGATTTTTCATCTTATATGTCGATTTTGAAAGTTCACGTATTGAGTTCAGGAAAGAGTTGCAACACTCTCTCAATCTCTTGAGTGCCACCATAGTGGAGATGTGTTCTCTCTTTTCACTAGGGATGTCGAGTATTCGGCACCACAGGTGTATGCCGAGTTGGATGTCTCTCCAACATATTTGGACAAAAGAGATGCAGCAGACATGAAATGCTTAATGTACCAGAGGGGGAGGGGGAGGGGTAAAGGACCATGTAACGCAACTGGAGTGACTTATAAACTAATCTGTACAGTCTACAATCATAAATACGTTGGAGAGACATCCAACTCGGCATACACCCGTGGTGTCGAATACTCGACATCCCTAGTGAAAAGAGAGAACACATCTCCACTATGGCGGCACGCAAGAGATTTCCCCCAGGGCGTAGTACCAAACTATACCATGAATGTGACAGTTATCTTCGATGACGATGCCATGTTACGCCAGGCATCAGAAGCAGACAAGATCCGATCCACTGAACAAATTGAACTCATGAATTCTAGGAATGAATGGATTCAGGTACACCTGCCTCACTTATGCCTGTCAAATCCACCTGAAACATCCAGCGTACGCAGGCACACATCAGACAACGTGTCACGATCTACATCACTAGCAATTTTTTGTATTATACCTCAAGCAATATTTGAATTATACTCAACTGGCGAGGTTTTGTGCTAGGGCTTCGGAACGAAAAGGGGTAATGCGTAATTTAACCACGTCAATTAATGTTTTGAGACTAAAGGTGAGAAGCTGGTTTAGGATGTTGTTTGCCGATGAAGTACAGTCAATGTACATGATCTCAATTTGGTTTGTATATGTTCATCCCTGCGGGTATATTTCACGGCCTCCCTCAGAAGTGTTTTTTCAAGTTTTGAATATCTTCGTTGCAATGTCTTAATAAGTAGCATTAAATACTTTTTTACTCATTCTGTTCAAATTTCAACCTATTTTGTGCAAAGGTTCGGAAGTTATGAAAACTGTGTTTGAATAATCTGACTTAGACTAGCTCAGTTGCTTTTCTCTAAAACCCCCAAAAATATACCATCAGTTTGCATTCTGACTGCTGCCAAATTCAAATGAGACTTTTCATAGAAGGAGAGAAGGGGGTATTGATGGATTTTCGCATTTTCCTCTAATCACACTCAGGCTCTCGAACATAGACCTGACGAAATGGACTATGCTAGTCTAAGACTGACCATAATCTGACTCAACCTCATTGTATTTTACACAGGCACTTTGCTCGGGTCAGCAAGACACGTGGCTGGCCAACCTTTTTCCTGATCGGCTCGAGTGAAACTGAGAGATAACAGTTGAATACTGTGAATTTCATTTGGAAGTATGAATGCCTCACGGTTTCTTGTAGAAATTTTCATGCTATTTTGAACTTTTTCCTCGGCAGATATTTAGGACAGAGAAGACATGTAAATATGTAAACGAGCGGGGATTCAAAAAACCGCCCTTCTCCAAATTGGATTAAACTTACTCTTGAAAACTTTGGGAGCATAAAAATTGCTGCAGCCGTTATTATTTAGGAGCTCAAAGTTCACAATTGACCAGTTAGTTCAACAATTCGACACTACAGATTGGATTTGTTAGAGATATAACAAGTTAAGTCGGCAGGGGGCAAAGCACAGGACTATGGCCAAATTATATTGACATAAGCGCGTAGGATTAACATCTGCCTAATACAAACGTCAACCACGTCTCTAGGTTTGCAGTCTCGATTGTGTGACCATGCCTACCTACAATTCGTCTATGTTCCAAGCAACATTTTTGCACAATTTTAAAATTCAAATTGTAGCTCCTACAACCCCGTCCATTATTCCCCGACTTTTTTCTGTATGTGACCTCTTCAGACGTAATCTGAACAGGGAGATACAGTCTACAACTGCACTACCGTAGAAAAAATAAACAGGTTTGAATTTCATGGATTTGTTTTACCCGATAATGACACGTCAATCAGATTGGGTTGAATACTTTTATGTGAGTACTCTATAAAGTTACTACTGTACCTTAGTACTATAATCCCTCTTTGTGCATTGTACTGTAGCTCTGCTAGATCAAATCTAAAACATTCTGTTATAATGCCACCTTATTTTAGACACCTAAAGTTCTGTAAAATGACAGACGAATGTCTAGGGGAATGAAATAAATGTAACAGGTCCTTTGCCCAGTAAGCACCCGCTCTTCCCTAGACGTCAGTGGACGGTTCTGTGTGGTCTTTGGATCTTTCCCTGTAGACCATATGTATTCAGTCACCATTTTCTACGAATCACCATCTTTAGGGATGCAACATATAAGAGTTAAGCTTACATTACCTCCTTAAAGGGACCATTAGCCACAAGTGATTTACATAATTCTGTTTCACCAAAAGAGTGTTGAACCATCGGCCACTTGCTATTTTTATTTTGATCTGTCTTGATCCCTTCATTTTGTATTCCTATGGATTGCCATTGTCTGGAAAACAATAGCTTCACAAAAATGGATTGCCATTGTCTGGAAAACAATAGTATCACAGAAATGGATTGCCATTGGCTGGAAAACAATAGCTTCACAGAAATGGATTGCCATTGGCTGGAAAACAATAGCTTCACAGAAATGGATTGCCATTCGCTGGACAACAACAGATTCACAGAGAATGAGTAGTTGCTTGGGGCACAAAGCAGAACAAAGAGAGAGAAGGGGTCGTCAGCTCTATTTTGCATCATTCGTACGAAACTCAGCTCAAAAATGGACATGATTCAGAAACGATCAAAGAAATGTAAATTCCTCGCTAAATTTGCTGGTCTTTACTCATTAAAGTCTTATGTTCTCTTGGCTCCAGAGCTCGCAAGCGAAATGGAGTCGGATTGATACTTACCAAAAACTGATGGATTCACTCTACTTTTTTAAGAGTCAGCGAACAAACGAAGCATGTTTTGAGCAACGTGCATCAGCCGCGGAGCAGATGTGGTGCGCAGTGCTTTTTCTCAGATACATATGCTTAGCACATGATGAAAGTGTTCAAAAAACGTGAAGAAGTTAGTGGCTTTTCTAAATTAACTAAAAGATGGCCAGAATTTTACGCGATCAGCAATTTCAAAGCATTTTTCGCTATTTAAAAGGAGAAGTGCCAAATTCCTTTTCTTTAGTATGGAAAGTATGAAAGGAGAGACGGAGACGGACTCACCAGGATGGCATGCTTCTTCTAAAATTTGGCTCAGATATCTTGTTTTCTCAAACTTGGCAGAATTATAGCTACACCTTTCTTCTTTAAATTTTCGGCGTTGAAGCCATGTCTGCCTTTCTTAAAAATTAGCAGCAAACTTACCACGTTTTTGTTGTTTCCATTGCAAATTAAAAAGAATCTCAAAAAATTAATACCTTCCCTTTAAGAACAGATAATTTTTTTTTCGACTGAAGATGGTGAGTTTGTTAGTGCTAAATATAGAATAGTTTACAGCAGTTCTGACACGTTTTAACCCCCTAGATATGTCAATCAAATTTTATGAAAGGTAAAAATCAAAAAGTTATGAACAAACGATCCAAATTTTTTTATCCTTGCCTTTAAGAAAAAATTTGCCATATCTGAACGAAAATCATTAAACAATTAGAGATGGCTTTTACCCCATTCAGGCAGGGGTATTTTGAAACTTTTTTACAGCAAGATCTAACAAAGCCCTTTGGCACAAGTATGCATCTATCTTAGTTCTATCAAATGGTATCCAAAAAATTTTGATACCTATATTATCTTTGCTGAAGTCAGCAAAAATGTACGATGACATCAGGATTTTGGCCAAAATTCGTCAAAATTTGTACAAATCGCAATTTTTCGCAAACGAAATGGGTAGTGATCACTATTTTTTATGTATTTGTAATCGTATCTAACATGTCTTCATAAAAAGAGCATAAAAGTCCACGTCCAAAAGAAATTTTTTCAGAAGAGTGGAAAAAACTGAAAAAATGATCCAAATTTAGTCCTGGTACCTTCCCAAACGGTAAATTTTCGACCAAAAACAACTTCATATTCGTGTTCCTCGATAGAGTTTAGGCAAAGCCACCAAGTTTTGCGTGTTTAGCACGTTTTGTTTACCCGTGGCAATCGTTCCAAAATTTTTTGTGGCGTGATCTGCCCCACCCCCCGGCCTGAATAGGGTTAATAGATGTCCAATAGACCAATAGATGCATACTATCAATAAAGAAACGTCAGGTTTACAAGATTTGTTATTTATAAGATATTTAAAAAGAATTGAAAGGGCGTCATATTGACCTTCCTCGTGCCAAATAAGGTTTACATATTGTAGATTCTGGACAGGGTAACGGAGGGCAGATAATGCACTTTTTTGAATCATAGCTAAGAGCCTTCCCACTCCCTCAGAAATATCTATGTGGTGTAGAATGAGGCTCTCTTTCCTTCTAAATGGATGTAGTAGAAATGTTTGCTGAAAAATCTCGTAGCATGTTGCTTGAAGATGTCAAACTTCCATTGTTTGCAGGAATCTTTTCAGAGCAACATACAATTAAGCCTGCGAGTATCTAAGCTAGGCGTACATAATGCGTCTAATTACTTAATGGAGACAATTATTACTACATTGGACATGGAGGGCGTGGAACACCCCTGGATGTTTTTCTCATACAAAGCTTTTGTGCTGCCCAAAGGGCTCTGGTTCAGTTGACTTTCCGGAGAATTTTCCTATCTTTCGTTTAAAGCAACTTCGACGTCAATATACACCCTTGTTCCAAAGACATTAACTTTGTGTGGCAGCAGCTCGAACATTTGCCATAAGGCTCTGAAACTTACCTTAAGAGGAGGAAGGGAGACAAATTTTGAGAATTTTGAAAATTTTACGATAACTTTTGAACAGCTACATTGTTGCAGCTAAATCTTTTTGACATTAATGCTTTATGTCTTTGACATATTTTATCTGAATTTTAGCTCAATTGAATAAGCAGTTCAAAAGTTATCAAAAATTTATTGGACTGGTCTGACACAGCTCCATTCTATTTTACATAGCATATTGAACAAGCTCCCACAACATGCTCCTCCTCTCCTTGCAGACCTCCTTTCTGATCGATTTGAGGCAAACTGTAAGTAAAGCCGAAAAAATTTGAATGGGATGCAACTATTATTTTCGTCGCGACGAACACGTCAAGTGCACATGAATGCGCCAAGGCAAAAAATTCGGTTCTCTGCTCATTTTGCTGCCACTTTTGCTAAGGAGGAAATTCAATTTAAGCAGTGGTACCAATTAGTGTTATCTGGAAAGAAAAATGACTAATAATTACATATGCCTATTGGTCTTCCCGATCGGGAGTATAGGGATAAGTCTGATCCATCCTCCTCCGTCTCCCAAACTGGAGCCGTGGTGCCAGAGCTGATGAATACCCTGTAAAGGATCATCTGTAGCATGCAAATGAAATAAACTACAGCAAACTCTCTAATTAGCGGACACTGTAAAAGGTGGACACCTCTGATTAGCGGACAAATTTATTTTCCCGGATCGTTTTTTAGTCAAAACCTTATAAAACACTTTCTAAAAGGTGGACACTCAATTAGCGGACACGGAAAAAAAATTGAGAATGGACTCTAAAATGAGATGCGTCTGACATTTTTTTCGATCATTTATTTCAGCCATTTATTACTTCTGAAGTCTTAGTCACTTTTCACATTATCTAGCTCTTTTCTGGTCCGAACGACAATTTTTTATGGAAAGTAACGGCGATAGGTCACTGACTCCTGTAAGTCGTAACATAACAAGGTCTTCTAATCAACCTCTTCCTGGTGCCTTCGTTCGTAATTGAGATGTCTGACACTACCAAAAGTAAAGAGCGAAGTTTTTCCTAGCCTCAGTACAACCAAATACCCATGTTTAACTCAAATTTCACCTCCAACATACCTTAGTAGGGTCTATTGTCAAAGTTAGCACTCACACTGCAAAACCTTCTAAAAGGCGGACACTTGTAATTAGCGGACACTGACCTCAATCCCCGATGGTGTCCGCTGATTGGAGAGTTTACCGTATAAAAATATTCAAATCTGAAAAATGATGCTATGAGATGCTCTCCTTCATTTCCAGCATATCTTGTGGGCGTGGCACCAGTAAAACAAAACTAGCTGGTGGAATCCAATCCCCTATATTCCGTACTACCCCACAAAGGCCATTCACCTGCGGCCCTCCCGAGTTCCGTGAGCTGGTATGCTGCACATTATCGCAAGTGACACGAGTTTAGTTCCCACTGCGTAACTACTTGTACTGCTGGTTTTCACTCATACAATACTGATGCAAGAAAGAGATAGTGCAATCACTGCCAGTAGCTCATGAGACAGATAAATCATTCTTTTTACACAAAAATGCGTGAAATTTATGAATTAAAACCGAGAGTAGGGCATTTATTCCTAGATGTAAATGCAGAACAGGCGAATTTGTGATGACAACTAACTTCTATCATCCATTTTGATGAAATATGCACACACACCAATAATAATTCTTAATGAACATCATCATGCTTCAGTACACGAGCAACAAACGTTTCGACTAGCGAGGGACTGGGATATGCTTGGCCTACCTTAAGGGGATAAATTTTTGCTTGGATATATTTTTGTGAATCAGGGATTTGCAGAGAAAATGTATTGAAGTAACTTAGCGAATGCACATCAACGAAAGAAAAAGAAGAAGTTATCAGCATGTGTGTGTGAACTGAGAGAAAGAAAGAGTCCGAGTACACTGTTGTTGATTAACGATCAAAAAATTAGTTTTTTTTGCGTTTGGTCAGGTTAAGACTCCAATTTAATAAATTTTCCGTGAATATAATTTTGCGAATTTAGAAAAACTCGCAAAATTCGCAAAAATTAACCCTCGCAAAAAAAAAAAAGAAATCCCCTTAAGGTATCCTGTATTGGATCACTTTTATCTTTTTACGTATGGAGTTGGGCTTCTACTAATATTTCCCGACTGGCTGCAGCTGCGACCTCCAAACTTGTATGGTAATGGTCTAACATGAAATGAACACTATTTTTAGTTCCTTGCTATTATTCAGTGATATGTTCTAGTAGTTTTGCCAAAGTTGTTTAGCTGTGGCGTTGCAAACCAGAAGCCATCAATTTTCCAGCAATCTGAAGATCTTAATCTTTAGATGGTCCCCCCCCTCCACAGCGACCATGGTGCTACCTTACGAAGACCCTCTCCAGAGTGAATTAGTCTGGGCCCCCTAAAGTCCAAATGTTCGTTGCAGCCCTGATTTACATGTGTTTTGAGGGGATTTCCCCCAATTTATGTCTTATGCTATTTCTGTCTGTTCGTCTGCCTATCTGTCTGGCTTTTCATCTGCATGCATGCTTTTTTTTTATAAGCATGTTGATTTTCAGAATCAGACTAGGATATGCTTTCATGAAATCAAAGCTCCAAATGTGCTTAGTATACGCTTATTCAGATATGAACTTTACTTATCGTCTATTTCTTGCTATGCTACCATAGAAAGCAAATGGACATTTATCTAGTCGTTCTCTAAGATAGGATTATATGCCAAGAAATTTTATCAGGAATGGAAAGAAATTCAAGAGCCACTGTTGCGATCAAAATAATGATACAAGTACACGCTTTTTTTATAAGCACCAGCGCTGTAAGCACCACCAGCCTCGATTTCATCAAATATCTAAGCACCGGCTAGGCACCACCCCAGCCTCAGAATCACTTATTCTCTCCATTAATGTCTTTGTCATCAATTAAGCCTTTCGTGAAACACAGCTCTTGATTTGCTCAAATCGCAATAATTTCATTGCTTCTTGTGAAAACGAAAGTGTGCTCAGTGCAAATGTCAGACAAGTGTTTACTTAAAGCCTTGCTTTAACCAATTTAGATGATTCATAGATAATTTACATAAGCACCGCTTAAGCACCAGCTGAGGCTGGAAATGTCAAAAATTTAAGCACCACTGAGGGTCTTTTTCGATTTACTGGTGCTTATAAAAAAAAGCGTGTATAGCGTTTAAAGTGGCTTACTGGAATTTGCAAACTTTTCGCGAAAAAAGGTCGCAAGGAAAGTTCGCTAACTCCAGATAGTGCATCTGTTACTTAAGCCAATAGCTTTTATACAGACGGGGGTAAAGTGTATCGTTTCATCGAGCGAAGAAAGTACACGTCTAAAGCTCACAGATCAGAAGAAGTCAAGTAGTAAACATTCATTTCATGATATTGTATAGGTGTGCTGTTTCAAGAGAAACGAAACAATAATGCTTGTCGCAGGGACATCATGTAGCCTGGGTGCCAAGCGCCGACTCGATGTCGATCGCCAACTCGTACCACCGTGAGACGAAGTATGAGTAGATCGAAAGGAAAATCAACTTGATATCCAGGCTGGGGCATCATGATGTAAACACAGGAAAGAGGCTGGGAGCCATTTTCTGTATATATGACTTGATCGGCAGGGGATATTCTTCCGAAGAATAAAATTGTGATTATAAAAGTAGAGCGGGATCAGAGACTGTGCTATATTCTGCCCGTTCCCCTATTATATTGCATACTTTATTTGAATTTGGATTGTGCTTTTTCGTGTTTGAGTGAGCAAAGAGGAGCAATTTTACAAAACAGTTTGCAAAGAAAGTTCACAGGAAAAGTTTGCAGAAAAAGTTCGCAAAAATAGTTGCCAAGAGAAGTTCACAAGATATAGAAAATTGTCAACAAGGCAACGGAACGCAGCAACAAGCCGTCAACTTGAGAACCTGCCATGCGTCGGCCGAAAGTAGCATCAATTGAAAATTCAGTCACCTGGCTGCAATTTCGCCCAATTTTGGCATCGTATACGTCAAAGGAAGAAAACTTTGGCGGAAGAAATTTTTGCGGAATTCATTTTTGCAATTTTGGCCTTTTTTCGCAAAAGTTTCTACTGTAATGACTTTTAGTAGTTGGTCAATTGCAAAAATTTCTTCCGCAAACGCTTTTCACCACGCCAATCGCAAAACGTTATTCTGCAAAATTTTCAAGAAAACTTTGAAGTAAGAGTCAGTCCATTTAAAATCGCAAAATCGTACTTTTTTCCTTCCTTCGACGCTGCAACGAAACCTTTACCGCTCTGTTATCCCGCCGAATAAAACAGAATTTCTTCCTCTTCCATCGCAAAAATTAACACAAAATACTCAATCGAATAAATTTCCTCTACAAAACTGGTCAAACAGTAGCTTGGCTACCAAGCTTCTGCCAGTAACAATCTGCAATTTCGTACCTCATGTATGCAAGTATGAACGGAGCGAAAGGAAATACAACTTGACGGGCAGGCTAATCAAGCAGCTCTGAATCGCAAAACTTCCTCCGCAGAATACAATTTTTGTGAAGTCTGAATCGCGAAAAAATTCTACAAAAATTTCTTCCGCAAAAAGTTTCTTAAATTGAGGTAATGTTCAGATTAATTTCTTGAGAAAGTATTAGCCGTCCAATCATAGTTACTTCAAGTAACTACACGTTTCTTTTTTGTAAGAAACCAAGCACCCGAGGAAGTAGTAAAATTTTAGAGATTTTACTAGGAAAAGTTTCTTCTTCAGTTTCTTAAATGAAAAGTTTGTGGATAACATAACGTCAATTAAAACAATGCATCAAAGTCATGATATGCATCTTCAAAACCAAAATATGAAAACCCTGCAAAAAAAATGCAGCAATAGTGATTCCTATGTAACTAACGTGTTCAGATTTCCAAAAAAAGGCAATTTGTTTGACTTTGCTGAGAAACAAACATACTATTTTTTTGTGCACAATGCTTGAGGAGTTTCTTAACTTTTTTCTCTCCTTTTTGTTTAGTAGTTAAAGTTTCTTAAATTTTGAGAGGCTTTACTAGTCAGTTTCTTATAAACGGGTTTCTTATAAAAAGGAAACGTGTATGGTCCAATTGAATTTCTGTGCATTCGAAAAATGGCTTTCCCATAAAATTCAAAAGAAATGATGCATTCTCAACATAACAAAATAACAATAAAAAATGAATCGAACTTTTCCTCGTGCGTAAAAATTAGTGATGTACAGACTAAGGATCCGACTTGATCGAGAACCACAAGCCGGACACAAGGCATAATTTTCATGCACAGTACAAAATTGTCTCACTGCCTTCAAATCGAATACAATACCAGACACCTCATTTTCCTGTCCAGCGCCGAATTTCTGCTGACGATAAACGCTACCCCCTGACTTCTCGTCCGGAAAACACCTGGGAAGTAGGTTTGATGTACTGACTTACGCAAGAGAGAGATAGCAAATGAGACATAGCGATTCATCTGGTGTTGACACGCAGTGAAGTGCTTAAAAAAAAAGCTCTGAGCAAGTGCAAAGTTATATACCTTTATGAAAGTTATCTGTTTTTATTTATACCATGCTATAAAAAAGAATTTATGAATGCGAATTTTTGCAAACTTTTTGTACGAAAAGTTCACAAATTCCAGTACCGCAATTGTCTGAATGAGCGCCGGGGCCATGCGCAGTTTTGTCATGTTCCGTACCGCGAGTAAATGAAAATAGATCGACAAGTGCCGAGCCGCCAATCAGGGCGGGAGCGAGGGTTTTGCTTGAGAGACTTACTATTTCTGACTTTTGAAAAATCATGTTTTAGCAATTCTAGGGTATGTGCAGGGTGTGGTAGAGCTCGTTTTAGGGTAGGCTTAGGTTTTTTGATTTGTTCAGGTAATTTAGAGAACAAAGGACGTGGAATTCGGTCTACTAGAATAAATTGCTAGAAACTGCACTGAGAGTGTAGACAGAGGTTGTTAAACACTTGCAAAAAAATCTTGAAGCGCTTGCAATTCAAAGTGCTTTTACAAGCAAAAGTGGTAAAAAGTGCATTTTGGTTTTGGCTGAAAAAAGCCTTTTGTGACAAATATTTTGTCCAAGATTGTAGTAATAGTGAATCATTACGGAATGCGTTTCTTATAAAAAGAAAAAACAGAATATCTGACTGAAGATAATTCTTTTCTTGATCGTCATTTTGGTAAACTATCTGAGTGAGCGCCCATGCACATCATACGTTACAAATTTCCAAATGAGCGCCTATTTCCTGGTTTGAGGGGAGCGCTATTTAAATTTCTCAGCTGTCACGAGGGGCGCTCATTTGAGGGGGGCGCTCATTCAAGCCGGGGCGCTCTTTCAGATAATTACGGTAAGCCTTTAAAGTGAGGTATTCGATTACGTGAAGCTGAGAATTATGGTTACTATACTCTTAACATTTTTCCAAAGCCGAGCCTCTATACGCGATATGCTTTCAAAAAAACATGAATTCTTGTTGCGATCCAAATTGCGTATATGGTCCATGATTTTTCGATCATCCAAGAAAGGCTGCCTCAAAGAGGTGCCGATGAGAAGCACTGAGTCGGTCATTTTCAGATTTACGTCTCTACAACTATGACTCATGCGCAAAAAAGGGAGACCAGAAAACGTACATGCTTCGATGAAGAGTGGCTGAGATTTTCTTTAGAATATTTATAGCCTGTAATGGATAACAATGAAACGTTGTTTATCAAAGGCTGAAGCTTTGTAATGCATGATTTTTCCTGCACATTTTTGTGCTTATCAGATACTTTTGCTCCTTTTTTTTGAGTCTAAAAGTGCATTCTTCCTAGACGTGACATCACAGCAATTCCTGGGGTATGTATTCCTTTTACCTGAGCTAAACCCCCCCCCCCAAAAAAAAAAAATCTGCAATAACTGTTTGTTTTTACAGCAACCGTTTAAGCACTGCAAAGAGCTAATTCCCTGCTCAATAATCGTCCTTGGCGGATGAACAAAAGAAAGAATTGTGAATGCAAGTAAGTTCGTGAGTGCAGAAATATGTCAAAGAAGTGAAATGACGTCATAGCACCGTCGGATGTCATTTTCAGAACGCGTACCCACGATTTTGGAATTCTGAGTTAAGTTTTACATTACGAAAGCCTTCTGCGCAATAATAAACATAATACACCGACAGGAATATGCCACCGGACTAAAAAGTCACCACATTTTAGTCCAAATCGTTAGGCAGATTCGGAAACATCTGAAAAAAAATTAGCAGAGTAATCTCAACACCGACCCCCACTCCCAGCCCCCCACCGACCCTCCAGTATAAATTTAGATTTCCAGTCAGATAAGCTATAATAGCTCTAAACGGTTAATGTTGAAATACTGAGACTTTTTTATCTTAAGTCACATCATCGTAGCTCTTCTCAGGGTTCCCGAGATATTGGTATTTTCTTGGGATGACTTGGACCAAAAAGCAGGGTAAAAAGCCCATTTTTAAGGGTTTTAAGCAGATTTTAGGGACGAACGCGTCCGATTAGTACGTTTTAATGTTAAAGTCAGTCTTTTAACTAACCCTATCCAGGCCGGGATATTTTGAAACTATGAGCTGGGGCGGATAGATCATCCCCCACCCTACAATCTAATGTAGAGCAGTAACTGATTACACCAGTACTCAGTTATTGTCTAGAGATATTTACAGCATGAGACTTGGGACATATAGTTGATTTCTATTACAGTAAAACTGCATCAAAACAGTTGACTGGACCCCTATCCAATCTTGCTGGCGTCAGCATATTCGATGTCCAGGATTTTGGGAAATCTGACTCAAAACAGCAAAACACAGATGTGATCTCAAGCACCCATTATCCCCTTCAATTTAATAGATAGCTTCCATACTAACGATTTGACCTTATTTTATCACAGAAAATAGTAAGCAAATTGATATTTTGGAATTCGGAAAATTGCCGAGAATTCCCAGTCAGAGAGACCAATTTTTTTTTCGATGAAATTCGACAGACAACTAAATTTTGTGTAAAGTCAGGAGAGATGAGGGGGGTTTGTGATTTATCCCCCAGCCAAGATAGGGTTAGTGGCTTAGTATCAATTTTGAACAGAAAAATATTCTCTCAATTTTGGCTTTTGGGGTCCACATCCCGTTATGACTTGGGTGCATTGGAAGTGTTATTTATTCGTTCGTTTGGTCCACTGCTTACGAGCTAATGCAAGCCTCACCATGTCGATGAAAAGATAACAACAAAGCATCATCAAATCTGACAGGCGGATACTCACAATGTATCTGCTTGGCGTTTTGTAGTGGAATGGTGATGAAAATTCAGTTGTCGCCCAGGAAATTGGAAGTCGGAACCTTAAGCGCAGTTGGTTACGCAGCCAACTTGTAAGATATGGGTTCCATTTTTCCAGCCTTACTCCAACCGCTTAGCGTGAAATGCCTAAAGATTGAGACTGGTAGGGATTCAGCAATTTCTCAGCAGCTTCGCGTGGAGAGAAGAGCAGCAACCGACTTCAGGTATTCGAAAAACCTCCACATCAGCATGCGATTTGAAAGATTTTCACTGCTGCCAATGGTCTTCCGAACAGACGAACAGAATAGACTCAGAGCTTCGACGTAGAATCGAGGGCACTAACATGGGTTACCATTGGGTAGCTCACAGCTGTGAGTGCAGTTTTTATCAGTACAGTATTTGGGCAACAACAACAACAACAACTATAACAAAAACAAAAACAACAACAACAGCATATTCGGGGGATATGAAAATCCTTTTACTCTGATTTGCGTTGATTATATGTATTTAAATTCTTATAAAATATAATTCGATTCCCAGTCATTTCTAAGTCAATCTTATTCATATTATCGCCATTAGTCTCGCTCAAACAAGTGTGCGCTATTTTAATTCTATCTCTGTTGCCCGTTGAATAAGTTTCGCAGCCACCACCTTATGTTTTTGTTTTTCAAATTCGGCGATGTAAAAATTTCCTACTTCATCAATTGTGACACCAGCGGCAAATTTTTGGAAATGTCCTCAAGGCGAGGCGAGATTTAATCCACATACCCTCCAGAATCGGTTTCGGTTTTAAAACATTAAAACTGCTATGGGTTCTACACTGTCTATGTGAAGCAAGCTGAAACTTAGCCCATAATAAAATAATTTAGAAACGAGAGAGCTGCGTTTGCTTGTTAAAGTTACACGCACTCAGGATTTTCACAAAAGAAATGGGATCGGCTTGGTGCTGTACGTAAAGATTCATCCTGCTTGCTTCAAAATTTTGCTCAAAAAAGAAGGACATTTCTGAGCAGTCAGCAGTACTTGCAAAGCAGGTGCGGATGTTTCGCGTTATTTCTCATCCATATGCCTAGTAAGTGATGAAAGATGTCAAAAAACGTTGAAAAACTAAGCCTATTCTAAATTAGCCAAATTTTTACTAGACAAAAATGATAATTAGGATTTGAAAGGTGAACGACTAACTGTCGCATTTGTTCTCAAAGGCACAGAAGAAAAGAACGAACAAGACTTACCAGGATGGTATGGTTTCCTCTTGCGAGATACTCAGATGAAACTTTAACGTCTTCCAAAATTTTTCTTATCAATAATGTCTAAACGGCGAAAGCAAAGATACAGAAACTTCTTGATTTTTATACTTATTTAATGTAGGGAATGGG
>JAOBRC010226467.1:0-11448 GCA_027575255.1 Scolionema suvaense | reverse complement strand
CGATGCTTCTGAAACTACGCATGTTTCCGTGCAGTATTGATCCAAACGCAGCAACTTTAAAATCTCAGTTCGATCGATCTAATATCGTTTGCGGGAATTGATTTTCGCAGTTTGGCATTTTTGGCCGTTAAAAAAAGCGAATTTAGTTATGCTGCTTTGAGCAAAAACCACGAAATCCACAAAAATATCATACATTAAGGAAGTTCCTTCCACGGAAAATGACGGAAAGACGTTTTAACGCATCAACGTAAAAATGCATAGGAAATCACAGAGAAGGCAATGATACGCTCACAACAGTCTTCGGGACTGTTTTGTTGTATGTGTAATTCATTTATGCAGTCTGGGCATAACATCATGAACAAATTGACTTCTGCTAAAGTAAAAAATGGATGTCAAAAGCACGCATATCGATACATGATTAATGATTTATGTATATCATCAGACGTACGTTATACACAAATGCATAAAATGCATGATATACAACAATTTGACATCTGTCAGTAACCTGGCAACCTGACAACTTACTTTAAGGGATGAAAGTAGGTACTGACAAGATATTTTTTAGCTACCCAGAATATGAGTAGGAAGAACCATATTAGGGTTGCAATTTTATTGGTATTAAATGTATATAAATGTTTCGTTAAAATATCTGTATTGTTGTCTTATCGACGTCAATGTTTTTCTTTATTACAGAGTGACGTAAAACAACAGGAAAATGCATTCGAGAAAAATTTCCGGGCGCATTCTCAAAAAACAAATCAAAATTTCCTTCTTGGCCAAAATTATTTTTGAAAAAGCACTTTTTGATCAAATATGAGATAAATTTTTTGCAGTATAATTGTACAACTTAAAATTACATGTGTAATTTTTATCCATCCATACTTCGAACTTCTTGCGAGCTGTAAGAATATTTTAGGAAGAGTTCAATTATTATCAATTGAATCAGTGTCCCATATTTGCCTCGCTGAGTTGAGAAGTATTGTTTCAGTCTCAGCGTAAGACAACAAATATTCACGTTTTTCGAAACATTTCGTATCAGGAGTATTTAGCCAAAATCAAACAGCAATGCAACTAAAGTAAACAAAAGCTAATCATGAATTCGCAGGTAAGCATCTACCAAAATAAGATTTGACATTACAGCTATCGACTTTATGGCAGCAGCTTCTAATTATGCTTGTACTCTACTGAAAATTCTATAGCTTTCTATAGTTAAGAGCATACCATATACAAGAAACTGTGTAATTCCAAGATCACTTATAGCAGAGTATCAACACTCATCTAACCTGCGCTGTTCGATCTTGGCAATGTTCTTGTCCCTTCAACAAAATCCAACGGAGCTCCACGTCCAACTGGTGTATTGTGTATATTACCGAATCTCCCAGGAGGAGGCGGTTGACGAGGTCTGGCCCTCAACTTAGCTTCGTCGCTAAAGAACATAGCTTCTACAATATGTCAATACCATAAACAACACAAGCAGATTGTGGTTCTTGATCTGAGCTTGATAAAAACAAGAACCGATCGCTAGAAAGCCTTCGTATGGAGCTTAAGTTCTACTCGGGATCAGCTACAATACTGCTCCATGAAGTGTGACGCTGATATTCAATATGGCTTAGTAGATCGATGACCATGAACTTGCCCTGTCAATTGCACAACAGATGCCAGTAATGTCTAGAATAAAAGTAATGAGTACAAGAATACTGCAACATGAAAAAGCATATCATTAACTTTTTACACCTATGTAAGAAAACAGGCATGTGCATGGAGTGTGGGTAAGAAAAAAATAGTGACATAAAACAGAAGTTCAGAGGTTATTAGTATGAAAACGACCAAGTTCTCATTTCTTACACAAAATAGACTACCACAATCTTGACAGTTTATGCATTTAGTTTCAGTCATTCATCAAATGATGGGGCGCGGGGACGGGGGAGGGGTTGGGGTGGTTGTCTTGCATGATCCCTTCTCAGAAACGCTGGTACTTTGATATCATTCTTCAACAGGTCATTGGGATTCTGTGGAATCTGAACAAGAGAGGTCCTGTTGCAAGACAACTTCGAGCAATTCAAGGAATCTAATTAAAGCAGTCCTACGACGTAGGACCAAGAGAAATTAAAACTAATTTTCTTGTGGCTGTTTCCAAAAGTCAGTCCGGACGAGTGGTTACCATGGACCACCCCTCGTCACCGTTGCCAACGCAATAGAGTTCCAGAGAAATGACGATGTTGGCAGAAAGGTAGTGTCTTTGTAGAGGTGTTGCCAGAATAACCAAAACAAACTATTGTATACAAGCGCAACTCGTAATTATGTCATAGTAACTGTGTTTCGTCTTCCATTAGACCATAGTTAATAAACGCAATGCATCTTCGACGTCATTTTCATTGCCTGTTACCGCTGCTAACGTCAATCAATAAAAAAAAAAACGAGAATTACTAGATTCAAAAGAAGCAATGGCAAAGTCTTGAAACGTGCTAAAATCAGATGGATAGTAACACATGAATCTGCGGTCAGAATGAGATCACATTGCTTGATGTGGTCCAAATTTCGTCGCAAAATGGGTTTCCTGCTTCGGAAAAATCTTATTTTGATGCCGCTTTTTTCTGTTTTCGGTGATGCAACTTTTGCAGTGCGGTAGCCAACCAAATCGAGGGAAAAAGAACCAAACTAGTGCAATAAAACAAACAAGATTTCGCTGCCTAGCTATAAAAGTCGGTGCAAAGTAGACATGTTTCTTGCCTCAGGAAGAACAAACCCTTTGCACTGCAAACGAAAAACTGAAACTCATGATCAGTGCGCAAAATGAATGTGAACGATTACCTTGTGTGGATGTTTTTTTACGATTCCATTTTGTCAGACATTTTGCGTGGATTTATTTTAGCAAATCATGGGTTTGCGGAGATAAAGCGTGGAAGTAAGTGCACATCAACGAAAGAAAAGGACGCAATCATCGACATATGCATAGAGAGGGAGAATCAACCCGAGCGACCTGCTATTTATTAACAGTCGAAACACTAGCTGTGTTTGATTTTGGTCAGGTTATGACATCATAAATTTTAATCGATACATTTTGCGAGGATTTAATTTTGCGAATTTAGCAAAAATACGCACAATTCGCCAAAATTAGTCCACGTAAAAAAAAATCCCCTTCAAGGTATCCTTTTTCTCGTGGTAAAAGGATACTTACTAATTAGGGTAAACGAATGTGCATGCATCAACATACTCTAGACATGCAATATTAACCTTTAATAACCTACAAATAAAACACACTAGTAGTCGAACGCTGTCCTAGAGCTGATCTCGGCATGATCTTAATCCGAAGTGTCTATTATTTGTTCCTACACTCAGTTTCTGTTTGATCATACCTTTTAAATCTTATTCTCCCCATTTACTGTGTTTTCTTCATCATATTATTTTACTCTTATTTTTTGTTTATTTATCCTTTCACAGCTGACATCACTACGTTAAAACAATCAACAGAAGATAAGAAAATAGCGCGATAGGGGTAGATTCCTTGAACAGGCTTGATCTTGAGTGTTCCTGCCCCTGCCTCAACTAGCAAATCCTCTTCAATCTTAGTAAGTTATTGATTTATATCAATTTGTATTTGTTTTACGTTAATTATTGACGGATCAAAGATAGTATGATGTTATATATTTCTTGTGTTTTTGGATTCGCATTTTGTTGGCAAAACATATGACTTTGACTTCATCAAATTCGATTAATAAAGACACAGAAAATGGCTATAGATCCTACGGCGTCTCAACACGATCCAAGTTTCAAATGTTAGCTTGGGACTGGGAAAGAGAGAAGAGAAAAAAGTTCACGATCAAGAAAGGCGCAGAACTCAAGAACGAACTATACAAGCAAAGTTAAATGGCGACAATGCGTATTTGTTGACGCTCCAAAACGCTTGTGTTCTGAAAAAATCAGACCACAGTTATGATCAGACAATTGCAAATCAAACGTATATTTAAAACGAGCCAGTCATCTCCGTTAACAGAATCAAAGAAATTAGCCAACTTACGTATTTCTTTATGCTACACTTTCTATAGCAAGGCAACAGTTTTCAGCAATATTCAGTTCTACCATTTACTACTGCTCAACTCTAAACGGTAAATAATTCGAACAATGACACATCAAGAACTTCTTACGAGGGCACTTTTGGCCGACAATGTGGTCCCACTGGCTCAAGCCCTCTCGCCGGCATGGTGATTACGAAAAAATTGATTGGATCCGTTGTCAGTGACAATTGAATTGATTATGCAATGCTGATTAGTCGGCTATTGTCTCCCCAACGGCAATGTTTCCAATACTCAGAAGGTTGAGAGACACTTGAAGCCAGTAAATTGCTAGTTACGGTCGAAGGTCCCCAAGAGCAACAAGTCATTTCATGACACATTCGCCAAAAGTCAAAGTCATTTACTTAGCCAAAAATTACAAATCCAAAAAAACGCAAGAATGTACACAACATCATATCCGTCAATCATTAACGCCAATCTGCAGCTTACAGCGAACTAACTAGCAACCGTGTATATGTAGAACAAGAAGTTGAAAAATGAATCACAAAATGAAAGAGAGCTATACCTCCCTCCTCCGTGAAACCAGAATACACTCCTTTTTTAGGAGAACCAGCAAATTTGAGTTGACCTTCGTTTTTCATTTTGTTCTAATGTCACAAGAGAGTCCATACTTGCTTGAAGTGTAGACAGCAGAAAAGAATAGAAGGAACGATGTAGCAAAAAAAGTAATGATGACGATTGACGAAAAGGTCAAAATAGAGAGACTGCATCGGTAACTTGAAATTTGCAAAGCGTGATGGAACTTCAACGGGACATTTTTTTAATTTTCACCTCATTCGCTATTAACGGTTAACATAACAAGGAGAGGGGAGTGGGTAGGGGTGGTTCCACTCGCATCCCCCTACAACCCTGGTCAAAATATATTGGCACGCATGCGCGTTTTTGCCATGTTCCGCACCGCAAGTAAATGAAAATAGGTCGACAAGTGCCGAGCGACAAATCAGGGCGGGAGGGTCGGTTTTGCTTGAGAGACTTACTATTTCTGACTTTCGAAAAATCATGTTTTGGCATTTCTAGGGTATGCGCAGGGTGTGGTAGGGATCGCTTTAGGGCCTGGTTTGGGTTTTTTAATTTTTTTCAGGTAATTTAGAGAACAAAAGGCGCGGAGTTTTGTGTGCTAGCGTAAATTGCTGGAAACTGCACTGAGACGGTCGACACCTGTAAAAAATTTCATGAAGCGCTTGCAATTCAAAGTGCTTTTACAAGCAAAAGTGGTAAAAGGTGCATTTTTGATTTTGGCTGAAAAAAGCCTTCTGTGCCAAATATTTTTGTCCATGATAGTAGTCTAATATGTTCTACAGCGAAAAAACGGCTAAAGCTGTTGCCACAAATATTTGCAAGTCTCAACAGAATTTACTTCCGCATCTATTTATACAAATTTGGTCGTCATACTTGCAACAGGGGGAGTTACATGTCCATTTTCTGAAGGGGGTAATGTCATTTTTGCCAAATTTTCGGTTTGTCGGCTCTCATTTCACGTCTGTTCAACCGTTGTCAATGATTTTGAGCTAAAATGATTGCTTTCAATGAGCTCTTTCAGAAAATGTATAATTTGAATATATTCATGCAGCAGGGGTTCCAAAAACGGGGGTAAAGTCCGACTTTTATCCATATTTTTGGACTTATAAAAATCCGAATTTCGGAAGATACTAGGTTTTTCGTACTTGCGCTGCAATTAAAACGCAACGTTTCCAGCCTTAATACATCACGTTATGTTTGAAATTCCTATTGCCAAGAGAATTAAAATTTTTTGTATTGGCTCCAAAGGAAAACTGTATTGCCGGTCTGCAAATTTCCAATGAGTGTAATTTGCAGACCAGACCACCTGTGGGACCAAAGAGTGGAATTTCCCCCTCAATTATGGGCAAGAATAAGTGATCCAAGTTTCAAAGCCATAAATATGGTGGAAGTTGGTTTAACCCCCCGCCCCCCTCCCCCCCCCCTGTTATGTTGGAGTAGTCAAAAAGGCATGTGATATTAACAGTTACCTTCACGTTCATTACACAATTCGATAGTCCTGCTGTTCTCAAGGGTGATAAAAAATGTCCTGTCGAAGTTCCATCACGCTTTGCAGATGTGACCCTTTCGCTAATTGTCATCATACATTGCAATGTGGGATGGCCAGGAGCAAACCTCATTAAAAGGGTACCATACATCCCGAAAGGAGATCATTTTAATGCCTACAGAGCAGGTATAATTGCCTGCCGACAGTTAAATTGTTAATAACATCAGAACATTTGCTATTGTCGCTGTAATATTAGCTTTAAAGTGGGCACCACTGGCCATCCCACAATGCACTGCCTGACAACGATTTGCAAAAAGGCCTATTACAAATACAGTTTTTTTTATATGATAAAGA
The DNA here is from genome assembly GCA_027575255.1 of Scolionema suvaense. Classification (NCBI taxonomy): domain Eukaryota; kingdom Metazoa; phylum Cnidaria; class Hydrozoa; order Limnomedusae; family Olindiidae; genus Scolionema; species Scolionema suvaense. Next base: position 5,016 of record JAOBRC010226467.1, on the reverse strand, counting down.
ATACAGAACCTCGGAATAACCCAAAAATTAAGAACAATCCAACAGGACCGAAGAGGCAAAAACATTTGTGATATCTTCGTTAACCTGGACGATCAGAACAAGATCAGAAGCTTTTGCAGAATTGAAAAATAATTCGTCGTTGCAGCTATATTTCAACTCAATATTTCCAAAAAATACGAACGCGCATAAAATTACAGCAAGGCAGGAGAATAAGGGAACAGAAGAAGGAAAAAGCGCATTCACGATAGCTAAAATTTTGACTCGTTGGCTGCATTGGTGGCAAATTTAAGTGCGGCAGTTGTTACCAAGGGATATCAATCCAAATAACCGTGGGAGTTTTTAAGCATATCTTGCTTGTCCATACAAAACATTTATTTCTAATTATTTTCCTTTGTTCTGACCAAAATCCTCATTGTTTCCCATCACCATTACCTACAATTTTGATAGGTTTCACTTCCAGGTCAAGAACGGACACTAGAATTCTGTAACGACCAATTCTGTCAAAAGTTTCAGTCGTTTCCAATTACAAAACTAAACAAAAACTAAAAATCGATTTTTCCTAATGAAATTGGCCAGTAGCATTAACAAATATGCAGCAATTTTTCTAGATCATGTCTTGATTGCAGCTGAACCAGGGAACATACTTTAAAATTATATCTAGAAGCAGGTACTCATTCACTTAACCGATAGGATAAAGTGATCATTCGAACCCGTCCCATGTGTCATGAAGTCAAGAAAACTTACTCTTTTCTTTATAATAACGATTTTATAAGAACACAAGCCTGAATTTTATCTAAAATTTAAAAACAAACCCAGGCTGAGCTTCAACTCCATTGTCAAGAGCAGTAATTCTATTTTATGGTAAAAAAAATCAAATTTTGCAAGAAAGCTATGTGTCTTTACGAGGATGAATTCAAATATCAATAACTTTTTGTTTTAAATAGATAATTCGACCACGAAGAAAGCAATTCTATGTTAGAGATGACCACACTTTAGTCCAGTATTTTCTTGTGAAACAAAAGCAAATCAGGAACAATTGAAGCTGAAATCTGGAAAGAAATTAAGAACAGCGAGCCTATGCTCAAATTTTCTGGTTCTTATCAAAAAACGAGTGTTGTCTAAATGTAAAAAAAAAAGACAGAAGCAGCCGACGAAATTTTAGCCCGAAGCGTTCAGGCCAGCGCCAGAAAGAAGCTTCAGAGTAATAAAAGATGTAAATTAACTTTGAAAAATTTTCGCAAATAGTAAATGTTTCATACCTGGGATAGTTCAGTAACGTAGTTGAGCTCGTCAGTCTAATGCCCTCTCATAGTCTATTCCCAGTGCGAACATGTTGTCATCTGCAATAAATGTGAGTATCCTTAGCAGCATATCTAAATGAGATACTTCTGTCGCCTCATCAGATTCTGCAGGGTATTCTACGTAATTATGCGACGATAGTATATCCTTTTCCTTTATTCAACTGTCATAACGAAGGTAGCAACAGATTCTAAGGTTGAACAGAATCGTTGACATAACTCAAATAAACAGGTGATTAGGCGCATACCTCTTATGTAGAAACCAAGATGTTGCTTGCAACGCATTCACTGCGACTCAAATTTATGTAGTTCTATATAACATAATAAATATGTGACCCTAGGATCAGTGAGCTGCAGGCGAATTATACATACAGAAAAAACCAAGACCAATCTATCTTTTCGAACATAAATCTATGACCTAAGACGAGGTATAAACGAGATAGCTTGAATTCCTTATTGCGTTAACAGTTTAAACTGATTAACGAAGCAGTGGCAGGACATCACCGTACAAGTCTCACATACACCCTAGCAGACAGGACTCGTCAATTATATCTTTGACGTCAATAATACTACAGAGAGGACATACAATGGAACAACTGCGGATCATTGGCGACAAAGTGAGTTATTCTGAATAACTGAATCATCGACAGGCTTTCGTGAAAGATCAAATTTTGTTCAAATCAGACATTTTCTGAAAGAAAAAAAAAAAAACTGCATCGATATACAGGTTGAAATGGTTCAGCACCCGCGAAAAATTTCGTGATGCTACTTCAATTCCAAGCGTTATTTGTACTCTCGTCAAAAATATTAAAAATCCCATTTTCTATTTTGGTTGAAAAAGGCTTTTTTGCTAAATATTTTGTCGATGTTACCACCATCAAATACAATGGGACTGATGCTTCCTTTCTACCTCTTTGCTTTCTGTATCTCCAGCAAGGTTTATTCACCATTCTGCTTATCGTTGTCAAGAACTTCAGATATACTTGAAAGGGGCCGTCCCGGTTCTCCACCACATTTCCCTTCTCTTACAATACTTTGTCTCGGGTAAGTATTGGTGGAAGGTGGTAGCTAGTAGAAGGCAAACATAAACAGGTTAAAAGAAAGAGAAGTTTAAACCTTTGATTTCCTGCTGAAAGCCATACGGGGAACTTATATAACCCTATTTGTGCTGGGGAGAGGGGGCCTCCGAGATATCCCGGTCGGCTTTTTGCAGATATCTCCTGACAGGAACAAGCCTTTTGCGCGAAATGCAGGAACTTTTCAGCAAATTTAATGTGCTTTTAGGGGCAATCGTAGACTTGAATCGCCACTCACTATTCTCCGACTCCTAACCATCACGGTGCACTCCACTGCGCGACGTAGATTAGGTAGGGTCAGGTAATTTGAGTTCTCTTCCTTGCTGCTTGTGAATAATGACATTTTAGAATGTTTAACGGAGAAAATCGAGAGAGACAATTCTAGTCAAGGGCAATCGTTACTTGCTAGAAATTCGAATTAAGTTCATCTTAAAATTTGGATCGAATTAGCAGGTGGTATGGTATTTGTATGCCTTTTTGAGTGAAACACCACGAAGTCACATAAAGAGAGTGCTATGAGCCTAAAACCATTATTTAGGAGCATTTTCCTATTTCTACAATGGTTTTTGTAAAGGTCTTGAGTTTCCCCAGGATTTCGGATCAATTTTCATTAAGCGCTATCGTTCACCTATAAATGCTTTATGCCAATGAAAAGTATCATTACCATAGCTTAAAGCACATATTGAACAGTCTCTGAGACACAACCCCCCTTCCTGCTCTAAGTCGGAAAGTCCCACACAGGCCCAGTAGAGACGGGGTTGGTTAATGAGTAAGACTCATTTACTGATCAAATATTTCGCAGTCGTGAACAAAAAACAGAATCATGAAGAAGAATTCCGTAGATTCCTTACTGGGGTTTCCTTGGGCACAGAAATCTGATGTTAGATCTATGAGGCTTACGTTTTGCTTCTCACCGTGTGTAAAGTCTCATATCCTGCAATCTTGGATTTTACGTTCCGGAAGGGAGATTGCAACTATTACAGAATTACTCTCTGTCAGATCAAACAAACATTGGATCAATAACATTTAGCCTGAAACCTATGAGGAAAGTTAAGTAGTGCTGCACACTATGAATATAGAGTTGGGCCGATTCCGTGTATGCATCTATCTATGAACAATAGGAAACTAGGCATCGTCTTTTAACACAGGGTGCCGCTAACGATACTCCCCTATGTTTACTTTTAGGGCAACGGTCAGGGATCAAACTTACCGCACAGATCAAGGGAAACAGTCCATCAATGAAATACGAAGCAGAGAAGAGGAGTTATCTGCCTTGCCCCCTGGTGGACGAGTCGTCTCTGACAGATTTCAGGAAAAAATATTTCGAGATTTATAGTCCATTGGCTTCATGTTGATGCAGCAACTCGCATGAAATACATTACCTTCCATGAAAACGTGGCTCAGTTAAAAGTTCCGTCAAAATGTTCTGGGAATTTTATAAGGATTTAACCAAGATTTGAATTCACTGCGTAATGACCAATTAAACAACTCTGTTTAGAAGATCCTCTGTCTTCTGAGCGCTAGCATTTACCGCTGAAGTTCTTCATATTCGGCATTCTGGCAGTCAGAGACAAATATTTTTCAGTTATAAACTTGCGCTGTTATTTTAGAACCAATTTTATCTAAGACTGTCCCTTAAACGTAGCAGACTATATCTTGAGGTCAGCAGTAGTTTTGTACATGGTCACGCTCCCAGTGCACATTGTGTATGGCTTACTGAAATCTATCTTTAACTGAGACTCGTTGGATGAATTACAAATTCATCATGGAACAACAAATTCATCATGGAACAAACAGGGTGCGTGATAATTGCTTAAGTGAGTTGGTCGAATAGTACGGCCGTTTGGTGGTGAAGAGCTTTTTTTGTTGTTGTTGGATTCTGAGATAACGTCCTGCAAATATTCATTTTGGTAAATGCGTAAGAGTGGTGCTAAAGCAAAACTAATCCTGCTACCTTTTATGTTAATTATTGTCTATCATAAGTTCAAGTCATCTCCGAATTCGCTCTCATCAGTGACTTTGAACATACAGGCAAATCGTTCTAGGCAAAAGCAGGCATCGGCTCAGAGTAACCTGCATTGATTTACGAAATGGTATTGCTACAATAACACTGGCAAAGAGAAACACCTTTTTCTCAAACACTTTTTCCGGTGGGTGATTTTATCGCTGCAAATAGTGAACACAAAGTTACATTGAGATACTCTTTTCGCAGAATGCATCGACACAAAACCGAGATCAGGACGGCCAAAATACAGTATTTTATAAACAGCGCATGACAGAGTATCAGAAGACTGGTAACTATGTTGATATTTCACGTTCGCCATCGAAATCTCTGTCACTCAGTTTACACATATATAAATTGGATTAGCAAGGCAAAGACCATTCATCTAGTGCCAGTGTTCGAACAAAATGCGGTTTGTTGATATCTTGACAGTAATAACAGATGAACCGCTTCTTTGAATACTTATCTATTTTCGTTTTGCACGAAAGAGCATGAAGCCCGAAGTGAAGTTCCACAAGCGTAAGCAAAGTGAATTTGACAAGCAGCAAATCGTAATAAAACGTAGTAGCTTGGTATAACAGCTGTATAATGAATTTTTGAAACAGGCCGGGAAGACACAGTCTTTCTGGTCATATAAACG
>JAOBRC010226466.1:0-22400 GCA_027575255.1 Scolionema suvaense | reverse complement strand
TAAAATCGGAACCAAAATAGATTAGACACCATACTATAGCTTGTTAGAATCCTTATTTATAGGGCTTTCAAGAAAGCTTGAGTAGTTGGCTTAAGTGTCTTTCTTGTAACAACACAAAACTCAGAGTACCTATTATCGTATGGTGATTTATAATGGGAATTGCTGCTGATCAGCTCCAGTCATGTGTGAGAAATATTTGATAATTTTTTAACGGGGCATAATATGATGCTGAAACTTGGCAAAACATGTAAATATAAATTTCAATCACTGAAAAAAATTGGCAGTCTAAAGACCTGGCAATTTCTTAAGTTATACAGCATTTGATCTTGGGGGCGGGGGATTTACACCTCCCCATGAAGAATAAGGTTAATGCCTTGCGCAATATAATTTTTTTTATCTGATCTTGGAAGAATGACTATAATCATGAGTTGTTTGGTAACTCATTTCCCTGCACGATGTTGTTGTAATACCTTGCTTTGTTGTTTTTTTTGGTTAAAGTGAGATTTTACCAAAGGATCCTATTAGTAAGTATGGTTCACGAGGAAGTCTGTTCTTATAAACTTATGTATATGCTGCAAATGTTTTTGGTCTTCCGATGCACAATAGATTGAAACATCTCTGTGCTAAGTTTTTATTTAATAGCATGGAGCTAATGATTTTAATGCCTCCAAGACACTCGGGTTAAGGCGACATAAAATTGGCCTTATTTTTACCACAAATTATTCGTGCTTCTGAGGTGTGATCTTTTCGTCTTAACTCAGTATGGAAAGCTTTCTGAGGGTGGGCTTTAATGTCGTTAGTAATAGATTTGTTCATTCTTTCTTCCGAGTGCCCGTGCATCATATTGATTGCACTGCTTTGCAGTATTTTCTCATTTAAGGTATGAAAGATAGATTGAGAGATCACAACTTGCTTCTTTTTTTATTCTAAAGGCGCAATGCAAATCAAAAACATTCGTAATGAACAACCCCTCCAACTGATGGTATATATAGCCTTAATGCACGAGGAGCGGGTTGATAAGTATAAAGCCCCACCAGTACCAAACAAACCAGTTTGGTTGTATATTCCAGCCCTCGAAATTCATGTGAAATGAGGTCGGCAAGTTTGGTTGTGTATTCAGGTGCAATGGCATAACTAGAGTATGCCCTGCTGGTGGTAAATGGCCCCACGAGAGTTGGCTACTAGTAACTTGTATTTTTTAATGTTTCTACCTCTGGCAAATACTAGCAGGGAAGTTTGATAAAGCTAGGGTCATTTCTAAGAGTGCCCTTGCTATGCCTGTCACAAAAATATTTTAGAAAAAGCACTGCATGCATGCTAAATTTGGCACTGGAAAAATGTCTTTCGTGTCAGTTGTAGGCACGTCTACGCAAAACATTAATGACCTAAGGTAGAGTATTTGCTGAAAGAAGATTATTGTATTTTTGTGAGCATCGTGGCATGTAAGATTTATCCTGCAATTTGGCCATATAGGGACACGCGCCTTGATCTGAGCAAAGGTACATGCTGCATTAATGGCTGTGTGCCTTAAGAATGAGATAGTAGAGGTAGTCCCAATTGGTAACTTGACTATCACTTAGCCTTTTGAAATGGGTGATATTCTAGGGTCAACATGAAGGCCAGCTTTCTGCTGTGGATGGACTTTCTGATAAGCTGGTTGGTAGGATGTGAAAATGGCAAGAAACCGCCAGCAAATCTCGGATAAAGGCAAGCTAGAATAATGCCAAAAACTTCAGCTACTAAAACAGCTGGGATCATTCAAATCTGTTATTTCGGTCCCTGGCAGAAAGATGCGTGTTTGATGTACCCAGAAGGTATAGACAACATGGGTTATTCCAAGCCTGTGTCATCGAGAATCTTAGAGTTTCCTGATTTTTTTGTGTTTCAGTATATACCTTTGATCTTTCTTTTCTCAATGTAGCTACATTAATCTTATATCAATCTGGTTAACCTCAGGTGATGGTTTTGTGAGGCTTATTAAAGTTAAAAAAAATCAGTTTTCACTCTTTATTTTTGAAGGCTTTTATTTTACAAAGCATGACATTTTGAGAATATGCAAATTGTGAGTCTCAGAGCAGAATTGTCACAGAGTAAGAGCCTTTTTATTTGTTGTTATTCAAATACTCCTGTACTGAGATTTTCTGTATGGTGGTACAACTTAATTGTTCTCTAAAGGACGTTTGATCAATCACCAGGATTGAATAGTTTCTACTAGATGGGACGTTTTCTAATTGAGTGATCAACAGAGGGTCCTTTTTTATGCCTGGTCTTTGTTGTCTATTTGTCGCTGGTGCTATTAGTAGTGATCAAGTGTTCTGTAGTTTGAGTCGTATATTCAAACCATCTTCATGTTATGTTACAGGTGTGGGTCTGGACTGAGTGGAGAAGTACTCACAGAACATGGCCATTTCTGGGTTGGATTCGATATCAGCACATCTATGCTTGGTAAAAAATATTAAGCTTTGCATGGGTGTATACCATTAGTTGATACTGCTGCAGGTTTTATCCAAACACTTATCCGGGTCTGTTTACCTGACTCGAAAACTCAATCTGTGGATTTAGTTTTTATATTCATTTTTTGATTTTTGACTGAAATAAAGAGAAAAATTTAAGTCTTGAGGTCCCACCTCTCCTTCTTAACATTTTTAACCCTTGTAACATGCGACTTAGTTAGTACATAGTTCCTAAAAAAAACATGTGGAGGTATATAATTAAAATGAAGGAGTCAAATAGCTATATTTTATCTGGGCTTAACATCATTCTGCTTTTTGTGAATTTCACATTTCTTCATTTCCAACAAGTTCAGTTATTTTTTTGCTGTTGTTTTCTACTAAAACCTAATGAAGATTGTACCCAATGCCAGCCAATTTGATTTCATTTATTGGAGCATGGACTTGTTCATGTTAGGATAAGAAAAGTCAGCTATGAGAACTCAAGGCTTAAGAAATTTGAGTGTTTGGTACACGTGGAGTCATTGGCCTAAATTCACACTCAGCCGCACACTTGCACTTAGAAATATCAATACCGTAATGCTTCGATTAATTGCCCTCTCCTTTTAAATGCCCCCTCAAATAAACGCCCCCTTTTCTTTAGGAGATTTTTCAATAAACACCCCCTCTATTAAATGCCCCCCCTCGAGTAGACGCCCCCTCTAGAGAGGCGTTTATTTGAGATGCACTAACTAACAGATCTAAAACTGTTATCACCACTACATCATTGCTTCAGTTTTGGGCCTTTTATTTCTTGTAAGTATGATATGGAAACATGAAAAAGATATTTACGATGATATTGGCATGTAATGTGGTATAGATTTCATTGATGTATAAAGTTTATATACGTAAGAAAAAAAGAAGAATTTTCATAAAAATGTAATAGATGCCCCCCTCTTTTAAACGCCCCCCTAAAAAGGCCCAAAATTTATCCCGAAGCGTTTCGGTCACTTTTACTCGACTTAACTTTTTGTCACCAGTCTCTAACTAGTGTCTAAGTTTGAAATCAGTAGCATATTCGGAACAGAAAGTGTGCAGAATCTCTTTTTTGAGTATTTTGTGTAGAAAACAAATGAAAACCTGTACAGATTTCCACGGAAATCCCATCGTTGTTAACAATTTTTTAGTTATTTTTTTAATTTATTTTTTCCCACTCAGATTTCCTCTGTTGGTTTCCTGTCTCTAAAGGTTTTAAATCCGTGGCTCACAACTCATCTTCGGTTTGGAATTTTTTTGAGTATATCGTGGTGAAAAGAGTTTTGACAAACATAGTCTCTTTCTTCTTTCCTCATTGTTTTAGCACAGCAGATATAAAGCAAATTTTCCGTTAGATGAGAACTGCCTCTGTTCAGTTCCAACTTGAAATCCTGATGGTAGATTGGTGCAGTTTGGCTGGGTCACAGCAGTGTAGACCTTGTCATTGTCCTGATGTCAGCATTTGTGCTGACATGGTTCGGGAAAATCCAGATTTTTGAAATGAAGTTTCAAGACAGTATATTTTCAATTTCTGATTTTCGTCATACTGTAGAACTAAGTATCTACTATGTCTTCCTGCAAAAGTATCTACAATATCTTCCTTCATGTAGCTCAAATATAGTAGCTAAATTTTAGAATTATCCAATTTTTTGCCAATATATAATAAGTTAACCCTTTGAATCTCAAAGCTCCTCACACTGAGTTCCTGATCATGTTAACCTCGCTCCACAAGCAAGATATGAGAGTTTAATGTAACACTGACACAGATTCGCACACTCAATGTCATCCCCCGTTTGGTTATAGCTGCACAATGCAAGACTCCCATGCTAGAACTGAGTTTGTTTTGAACCACTAGGCAGACTCCAGGGAAATCTTTTGCTATTTCAAGGGTACACCTGGTGGACCCCAGGGACTGAAGGGCCTAAAGGAGTCTTATGCCATTAAATAAGAGGCTTTTGCTATTTTTGGACTCCCGCTTTAGCGGAAGAGTCCTATAAAATGAGGTCTGTCTGTCCTTCCATCAGTCACCTACGCATTTTCCCGGATAACCGATCAATGTTTTTTTCTGACATTTGGTGGGAAGGTGACAATCCGTAATTGACGAAAAGTGATGGAGCCGGAATTTTGAAAAAAAAATTTTGTTCGGCTTGCAGGTGGCAATTTATGCCCAAAAATGGCTGTTTTTAGGTTTTTTAAAGAATATTTCAAAATCTGTTCATTACTTTTTTGTGATTTTTGGTGTGAAACTATAGTAGTTATGCTGTGGACCATGTGTCAAATCTGGGAAAACTCTCGTTCGGCTTGTTTCCAAGTAAGTCAAAAACTCTTCATCCGATTCTTGTCACTTTTGGTTTGAATATTAGATGCAACTCTATACTTATTTTAAACCATGTACCATGTTTCCTGAAAATCGCGTTAGGCTTGAGGGTAGTAATAGTGTCAGAAAATGGCTATTTTCGTTGTTTTTCCAAATGTGTCATCAGTTATCGTTTCATTTTTGGCGTGAATTCTAGGGGCAACAAGGCATATATTATTATGACCCATGCTTTGTATCTTGGGAAGATGTTGTTCTGCAACATGTGGATGGCAATTTATGTCAGTGATTGCTGTTTTAGGGTTTTTTCCACAATGTTTCAAGAACTCTACATTACGCTTTTGTCATCGGTGGTGCAAACTTATGGCTTACATTTTATTCTCTTCTTTGATCTGACATGGTGATTCTCTATTAAGTTTACAGCAGTCCACTAATTATGTGACTTGTTTGGATTGAAACCCTTGAAACATTTATGTAAATTTTCGTTTTATCTGTGTTGTTCATTTGTTTCAAATCTTTCAGATGTTGCCGTTGAACGTGAGGTTGAAGGGGACCTCATGCTGCTTGACGCTGGGATGGGTGTGCCGTTTCGACCTGGCTCGTTTGAAGGCTGTATTAGGTAACAAGGTTGTTTAATTTCGTTCTTGTTTTCACTCTGTAAAGGATAACTCTCCGTTCTCATATGTATTTGAAAAACAGGCTTGGATTTTCTAAATATAATTTTGTTGTTACTCTCATCAATCCATTCCGTAAAAGTTGATATCTCTTTATGCAAAACGTTTCACTGTGTATGATTAGTGCTTTTGCCCAATCACATTATCTGAGTATCTTGCGTGCATATTGAGGTCCGTTTCTAGAATCCAGGAAAAACGATTTAATGCTATTTACTTCGATATGATGTAAATATCAAGGTTTATATTAGCTGGGGAATAGGGCCGGGTAGTGGGGGAATATTGTGTTATTTTTTCAGAACGGCAGTGTCAGCATTCAAACTCTATAGGCAGTGATCTGGGGTCTGCCAGTTCTAGTGCCTGGTAGGTAATAGCCTGCTCTTGTGCTTCTCCTGAAATGTAATTTTTCTTGAGTAGCTCAGCCCATTTCAGTGTGATGTGCTACTGTCTGCGTTGACAACCTGGAATTAAAATTCTTATTTTCAGCATTTCTGCCTTGCAATGGTTGTGCAATGCTGACCACAAAGGCCATAATCCTGTGAAACGGCTCTTTAAATTCTTCACATCTCTCTACATGTCACTGGTGAGTTTGGTTTTGAAATCAATTGGTGATACAAGGAATACTTTGAAGTAACTGAAGTGAGTGAAGGGTTTCAATGTGAAAAATGTTGCTGTACTGTAATGTTCTGAAACAGCGCCCCGGCTTAAATGAGCACCCCCTTCAAATGCCCCTCTTGACAGCTGAGAAATTTAATGTGCACCCCGGCTCAAATTAGCGCCACCCTCAAACCAGGAAAGGGGCGCTCATTTGGACATTAGTAATGTATTATGTGCATAGGCACACACTCAGATATTTTGTAACAATAAAGAACAAGAGAAAAATTATATGCAGTCAGATATTCTTTTTATGGTTTTTATTATAAGGGAGTTTACTAATATGGAAGGAGAATGAAGAAGGGGAAGTCATAGAGCTTTAACCAAAGTTCACTATTACTAGCATCTATTTTGCATTTTTTGTAATGAGTGCCCGGGCCTGAATGAGCACCCCCTTCAAATGAGCGCCCCCTCTGAAAGGTAGAAAAGTAAATGAGTGCCCGGTGCTCATTCAGATAATTACAGTAGTTGCCTTTTGAATTGCTCTGCATGTTATGTGTCTGCAAATCAAATGGTTGTGATCAAACATGTATGATGCACTCAGCTCTCTTCTGCTGTATTGGAAGAGCTGGCGTTCGACTCCAGTATTATATGTGTATCCAAAAGTAAGTCTATTATTTTGTTTTTGGTCGCCTGATGTACTGTGGATATAAAATATAAGCGGAGCAGGCTTTCCTCATGAGGATTGTGATAGATACGGACAAATGATGCATAATATGAACTTTTGTTGATTCTGAGTGCCCATTTCCTTATAAGAAGCATGAAAAGCCAGTCTGAGTAGATCTTTCTTTATTCTTCATTGATTTCAACCTGGAATGTTTCTCAATTATCTTGCTGTCCTCAATAGAATCTTCTTTTCCCCCTTATTTTACAATTTCCCCAATCAAAGATGTTTGGTTTACTAAAGTTATGTTTTGCGTGATCGGTTTACTTTAGGAATTTATGCAGTTTGTTTCTAAGAACTTGTAATGCTGCCCCCCAAAAAACAACTTAAGATATGTTGCTGAAGACGGTCCTTGCTTTATACGTCGGTGATGCATTGATGTTCCCTACATTGCCTGATTTGTTGTTTAAGCCTATGTTATCTTTCTTAATTCGCATGGTATCTGAGCCTCATGTTTCTTATAAACATGTTGTTACTTTTTGAAAAAAGAATTGTGCATGTTTGTATCACAAAAATGGTTTGCTGTGATATTTATAGAAACAGTGAACCTGATATTATGAAATGTGTAGTCATTGTTTTTATGTTTTGCTCTAGTGCAGAGGCAGCAAAGCTGTTCTTCAATTTTATCCTGATGGCCCTGATCAGGTATGTCTGTTTACGTTCATTAGTTCCTCATCTTTGTAGAAGGAATGTTCTGTTGAATGAGAAATTCAATTTCCTTCAGGGGATCTCTAGTTTTATGTCATAGGTGGGATATTGTTGAATTCATTTGGGCTAAAGGCGGGTAGGGGTTCTATAAAACGTAGCACTGAGTTATAGTGGAGTGATGGGCAGAGAACGAATCTACGATTTGGGATATTGTTTTTTTTTTGTTTATTCTTTACTTTGTTTGCACCTATGTGCACATAGATTTTCTTATGAAGTTTGGCTATGTTCCTGAGAAAGTTTTCCTGTCAAATTTTATGCAATGTTTGATCCTGGAAGATGTAGTATATTAAGATTTATCCTCTGCAAAACTTTATTCCGAAATGCTCTGCTGCTGGCAAACTGTGGTGCTCTTTCTTACGTTCCTTTATTGAGAAAAGGCGATGAAATTCTCCCTTAATCCTATCCCACGCGGGCTTTTTTGGATTAATGAAAAGCAGGGAGGCGGGGTGGGAGGGGGGGGAGGCTTCTTTGCCCGCCAGTCCTCACTTCTGTTTTAGAGTAGCTTTGAAGGTGAAACTTAGTAGGAAGTTCCTTTCACCTTAAAAGACTTTACAAATGTAGGTATAATTGTTTCTGGTCCCAGTCTCCCGGAGATATAACGTCATATATCACCATATTTACCCAAAATATGTCAAATTTGGTCAGAATACAAATTGATAAAATCTATGAAAGTAGACTAAAGCTCGGTAGCAGAAATGTTTTCAAAAAAATGTTATTCTAGCATATTTGACCCAGCGGGCAAAAAAGCCCCCCCCACCTGGGATAGGGTTAGAGACAAAGTGCTTGATCGCATCCGTTGACCAATATGTGCAGAGCGAAAACATAGCCGTTGGAAATAAAAACAAGCTAAAGAAGTTTCGATTGAATTGTTAACACTCGGATATTTCTTTACCAAATATTTCTCTATGTCACATCACATGCACTCATAGATTCTTCTACTGCCCCAGCTATCAATTTCTAATCACAAGAGCAAGCTTCAACCACAACACTCGCAAAGAACTGCTGTCCAAGTTTTCAAATACAATAATTAGTGCCTGTGTAGATTATCCATTTTGACCAGTCAGATGGCCAGTTCTCTGATTGGAATGTAGTGAAATTTGTCCAATCAAAATGCTGGGTTTCTTTGTGACGCATTGAAGGGTCCGGGTGTAAATGCTAAGTTTTCCTGTAATGATCTACCAAACCTAAAATACTCGAGAGCTGAGTTGGTGGAGTTGGTTAGGGCTTGGCAGCCATGTTTGTCATTTTGTTGTGTTATGCCAAATTTTTTTGATGGGAACCTATAAAAATTATGGGAAAATTCCTGTTCTTCTTGGGCTGTTATTTCTAGTGATTGTCTTGTAAAAATATCAGCACCCATGGTTTTTGTGCTTCTTTTGCTGCAGTGGTTGTTATGAGACTTAGAATTTCATTATTCTTGTGTACATTGTGAGATAATGATACTTCAGTTTCCACTCATTCTGTGACTTGTTCTACCATGTTTTCGATTGTACTTAAGTTATTATGAAATAGGTCTGTGGAACGTGCTTTTCTGTATGCGTGCTATAACTTTAGTTTATCTGTGTTACCCTATTTACACCGGGTTTTTTCGAGGCTCTCCAATTCTGAGAAGGTTGGCTCTGAGAGCCTACATTATGGCAGTAAGACGTGGCATGGGCATTACAGTAAGCGCAAGATGTTTGACATCGAACAAAACGATGACACTTGAATTATTTGTGGCATCATCTTTTAAAGACACATCCCGTAATTATCTGAAAGAGCGCCCCGGCTTAAATGAGCGCCCCCCTCAAAAGAGTGCCCCTCTTTACAGATTAGAAATTTTATGAGCGCCCCGGCTTGAATTAGCGCCCCCCCCCTCAAACCAGGAAAGGGGCACTCATTTGGAAATTCATAATGTATGATGTGCTTAGGCACTCACTCAGATAGTTGGTAACAATGACGAACAAGAGAAGAATTATCGACAGTCAGATATTCTTCTTTTTACTTTTTGTAATAAGGGAGTTTACAAATACATTCCGTAATGATTTCTAAAATGTTCATTATCACTGGTACCTACTTTGCATTTTTTGTAATGAGCGCCCCGGCTTGAGTGAGCGCCCCCTCAAATGAGCGCCCTCTCTGAAAGGTAGAAAAGAAAATAAGTGCCCCGGCGCTCATTCAGATAATTACGGTAGGTTGTAATGTTAGGTTAGTAGTATAATGTTCGGCCTCTCGCTATAGGGCAAGAGCTCTTTAAAACAAGGTCTATTAGGCACCAAAGAGTACGCCCAAAAATTTCTTGAAATTTTTTCAAAACATTTCAGAATCCATTGATTACTTTTTTTGCAACTGTTGATGTAAGACTTCAGGGCAATAACAGTTATGTTGTGGACCATGTGTCATATCGGGGGAAGCTCTTGTTTGGCTTTCGAGTTGCAATTTACGTCCAAAAATGGCGATTTTCTGGTTTATTTCCAAATATATCAAACAGTTCATTACATTTTTGCCGGGGCTACCCTACCTATGTCATGAACCATGTGCCATGTCTGAGGAAAGTCTCGTTGGGCTTGCAGGCTGTAAAACAGGTCTGAAAGTGGCTATTGTCATTTTCTACCAAATATGTCATAAGAGGTTCATACTGTACTTTTTTGTCATTTATGGTTTGATTCTTCAGATCAACTCTGGTTATGTTATGAGTCATGTGCCATGTCTGGTGAAGATCTTGTTAGGCCTGCGGGTGGTAATTTACATAAAAAATTGGCTATTTTCAGGATGTTTTCCAAATATGTCCAAAACAGTTCATCTGTTTCTTGTTATTTTTGGTGTGTATCTTTTGGCAACATGACTTGTGTTATGGACTATGCTTTTTATCTTGGGAATATGTTGTTCAGCATGCGGGTGGCAATGAATGTCGATATTGGCTATTTTCAGGGCGTTTTGAAAAATGATATTGCAAGAAAACTTCATCACCTTTTTGTCCTTTTTTTGTGGTGTAAGTCTTATGACTTATGTCTTATCTGGTTTCTTTGATCTAACACAAAGATTCTCAATTCTCAGTTCGCGGTAGTCCACTAATTCTGTGATTTGCTTTTTTGGAAATTGTCCCGATAGAGAGATACATTCGGACTAGGCAAGAAAAGAGTTACTCAAACTCCCATAGGGGGATGGAGAAATGCTACGAAACTTGAGCATCTGATCTGTACCCTAGCAGTTGGTGCAGAGGTTAGCGCACCACAAACACACATGAAACGCAGAGATATATGAGCTTCGAGTCATCGCATTTACAATTTAGGATTATCTAAGCTTTTTCACAGATTCTCATGTTTCATTTTGTCCAGGTTTTGGGGACAATTCCTCACGGTAAAGGAAAACCGACTGTATCCACAGTCAACACTCTTTAAACGCACTGAAACTACAGCTATGCTATACATTTCATAAAACTGGCAATTTATCCTAATAATTTTTTTTTATGTCCCAAACATTCCCCTAGTAATTTCAGTGCACAATTTCCTGTTGAGAGACATCTGTAAAACAACATGAGGTGAGGGTAGGGGCCGGGAAGTTCTTAGAGAAATAAGGGTTAAGCATCAAATAGGGCCTTTGATCACGTTCTATATGTTCTTTTGCTTAAAATCAGTGAATGAAATGTATGTGAAAGGGGCACTCTTTTCTGAATATTTATTTAATGGAATAGGGATGTAGGTGCGCAGGGAAAGTGTATTATAATGCCTTTATCTTGTAATATTTTAGGTTGAGCTGCTTACTGCTCAGGCAATGAGGGCTGGATTCACTGGGGGTGTGGTTGTCGATTATCCAAACAGTACTAGAGCAAAAAAGTAAGGTTGTAGTTGCATCAGATACCCATGTATAGTATGTGCTGCATATACTCTCTGCTTTTTCAAATTTAGATCTTGGAAATTGGTGTCAGCACCAGTTGGAAAAAATTCTGATTTCGTTGGTCTATGTTGCCTATGCCCGTATTTTCGGAGTGCCAATGATGTGACAATGTTGGCATCCTTATGTATCGCTTGTAAATGTGGTTGAAATTGCTTTGCAATAGTCAGTGTTAGGAGAATTTTTGAAATCAGTTCTTTATTTTTTCCAAGTTGTGGTATAAAGATATGGGTTTATAATAATGTCTGATAGGTGACTGGCATATATCTGTACTCACCTAAAATTTATGCTCTTTCAAGTTTTGACAATTACTTTTATTTCTCTCTAACATTCAAGATAGTAGCCAGTTGAAAACATAACTGTCAATGTGATGTTACTGGGTTCTGATGCAGTGTTTTTAGAGCACAATTAAAAATGTAAAAAAATTATCAAATTTAGGGGTTTTTTTTTATATTATCTTTTCAATATTGATCTGAAGTTTTTGAGTGACAGTTGATGTACGTACACTAAGAACGAAAACTTCACCCTGCAAGACGTCACTTTAAGGAAGCCATTTGCTAAAACTGGGACTGGATTCTTCAGGTGATGTTCTCGCTTTCGTGGCAGTGGCATGGGTGTTCTTATGAAATTTCGAATTTCATTGGAAGTTGGAAAGGTGGACTACAGTCTATGCTTTTATGGTGATGTGCGAACAGGGTTTTAGATGACTTTTCCTTTTTTTCTAAATATTGGGACAATAATTAAAGGAACTGTTTCCCACAAGTTTGAGAAAAAACTTTCTGATGTTAGAAGCTAAATAGATCTTTTTCATGATGTACTTCTCTCCTGAAGAAATGTAAACCTTCTCTGCTAAGCATTTGTGAAGTCAACTATTCTCATTGTTGGAAATATATTATAAGGATTTTCCGGGATTAGAATTAGTTGTGGAATGAGAGATCAGAAATTTGACAGTTCAATGTCTCTCTGTTTCAGAATGTTCCTCGTTCTATTTGCTGGAGTATCTGTTGTTTCTATGCCACAGGTGAGCCAAGTGACTTAATCATTCATTTGGTGCTTTATTTTCATGTATGTAATTATGAACCATTCTTGGGTGATGCATCAATGGTGATATCGCTAATGCTTATCCGCAATTGCCGCCATCTTTTCTCTGGTGCTACTATGAACGGACTTTTGAACCATACTCAGCTGGGACATCAAAAGAAATTTTGCACCAACTGTTTTTGGTCTTACCAGAGACAGAAATCAGTTTAAACTGCCGCTTGCGTCTGATTACATAGCTCAAATCATTAAACCTTTCAATGAATTGTGTTTAGATGCCTACAGGAAGCAAGCAAGTGTTTTCTCTATTGTAGCTTTTTAGTTTTTGGACTCCTGCTTTAGCTATAGAGTCCTATAAAATGAAGTCTGTTTGTCCATGCGTCCGTCACCAACACATTTTCCCGGATATATGCTCTATGGATTGTTCTGAAATTTTGCATGAAGGTGACAATCTGTAATCGAAGAAAAGTGACGGAACGGGAATTTTGAAAAAAATTGCTAAGGGAGACCTCCCTTAGCAGAGTTTTATGCAGCCATTTTCGTTGAATGCGGTTTCGAGCTCCAAGTTGAGGTTTTGCCTCATTGAAAGAACAAGTTTGCATCACGAAATAGAAAGATTTCACCATGTGCTGCTTCTAAATATGAAGTTATTATTGTATACAATAGCCTGTACTGTAGAAGAAAGTCTTTCTAGTGTAAAATAGTGAAAACGTTCAGTATATTTGTAAAACATTGGTACAGATTTACCTTCAAAACTCAATTAAAGTGAAATTTGACGTCTGTATGCCAGACGTCATTTGCTGGTTGGATAAAACCCTGCTTAGGAATGAGAAACAAAACTTATACTTAACAGCTGTGTAGGGTAAAGCTGCATCTATGTAGGGGACAGGGAAATTTGAAGCCGGCGTGGGCATGTTATAAACTTTTTCATTGGACCTAATTTGATAGTTTTTTGGACGCTGCAACTTTTGAGATAGGTTGCTAGACTGTCAGAACGTGACGATAATTCATCAATAATTCGTCAATTTTGGATACATTCTCAGAAATGTGCCAATAGCTCGAACAGTTTAGTGGTATTTTCTAACGTTATAATGACAAGTAACTGGGACCTAAATTTCTGGTCAGAATCAAGAGGTTTAATGACAGTAAAATGCCCACATCCATCAAACATGGGCTTAAAGTCGGAACTACGTTTTTTCTACTTTTCACTTATTTCTTTGGGATTTCCACGCAAGTACTTAGATGAGGACAATCAGCTCATTTTTGTGTAGACTCTGCATCAGTCTTTTTTTTACAATTGGTTAGACAAAGTTTCTGTGGTCATTGATGACGTCACGACACCGACCTGCTGTCAGATGTGGTTTTCGGTGGCCATTTTGGCCAACTTTGACATTGATTGTTATGGCAGAGATGAAAAGATGGAGGTCTTAGATTTTGCTTTATTTGGATAAATAGTACTACCATTCACTAAGAAATATTGAGTATACCGTATTTGGTACAACGCTTGTTCACTGTTAAACGTGTAAAAGGATAGCTACAATTGCAAAAACGGTGATTTTGCGATTTTTGGTGGTTTTCTGCCGGTATTTTCGCAAATCGTGTAACGAAAACAATGAAACATTGACATATGATTGAAGCTACTTGGCTCTACAAGGAAATATTAAAAAATCTGAAATTAGCGTACTTGTTCATGGATTTTTATGGGCTCGAAAAGAGCATTGTTGCCCCCAAAGTGGCTGTTTTTTCATTTTTCCTGCGAATTTCCCCTGAATCTTGCTTCAAATTTCCTGAAACTTCCAACAATTGTAGTTTATATTATGTTCTTTCCATTTGCCTATTGTTTGCCACTATTTGGTCTTCAGTTTGGTAAAAATGAGATCAAAGCATCCATTTGTTGCGAAAATCAGCCATTTTGATGACGCCATATGGCTGATGATGCCACGTCATGCAGACCAAAGTACTTTTGCCAGATGTTCCACATCTTGGTCTAATTTTTGCAGCCAATTAGTTTTATCTGATCTTTGTAAAAATTCGCATTTATGAAGTATGCTTTGAAAAACAGCCAAAAATGAGCCATTTTCGTACTACGACTTTGACAGCAATTTTCTCAAAATCTCCAAATCTGAATGATAGAATTTTTTTCTAAATTGTTTAAAACCTTTTGCAAAGTAAAGAGCTTGTAAACCAAGTTTCATGTCCATGTTCATGTCGCATGCATAATGATTGTCTGTTATTTTAAACCAGGCTGCAAGTGTTACTCACTGAAAGGGATAATGGTATCTGCACATGTCACAGTGCTCAGCTTAGCAACTACAGTACTAAAAAGGCTTTCAATCACTGCAGGGAAGTCGAGTTTCACATGCTTGGGGTTTAGGTGGCTAAAACGTACCCTGGTCCACTTACGCAAATAAAGGTAATCCATCTCAATGGCCGAAGGGCCATTTGGTGTGTTGTGAATGATGGGATGTGTTAGTGTTGCTATGGACTGTTGAAGCGTCTGACTAGCAGCTTTCTAAACATTCAAGCGGCCTTGACTAATTAATTTTTCGCACCCCAAAACAAACATTAATATGTCGAGGCTGGTTGAACGTTTAGAAAGCTGCTAGTCAGACGCTCAAAAACGCTTTTTATGACCAAGAGGACATCGCAATTGTCTTTGAAATTGTTTGAAGGTTAACATTTTGTCCACAATTTGCTTACCGTAATGCCTCGAATAAGCGCCCCCGTCAAATAAGCGCCCCCCCCTCGAATAAGCACCCACCCTCGAATAAGCACCCATCCTTATATCTTCAGAAACCAGCACTAATTCGAATTTTCGACTGGAAAGTAATTGAAAGACGACTTAGTAAGGAATGTTGAATATATATAACAGTTTATTTTAGTTTTCATGCTTACTTTTATCGTTTTCATCGTAAGAAGATGGGAAGTTCTTCCCTTTTTAGATTACTAGTAAATCTGTTTTTTAAATAAGCGCCCCCCTCGAATAAGCGCCCACCTAAAGGCTCCAAAAATTAAATAAGCGCCCGCATTATGGTGTTTCACTGTTTTAGAATGACATTGACATCATGGCGTCACACTTGTTACCTTAAGGGATGAAATTTTTGCGATTCGGGCTTAAAAAAAGACTACTTTGTGGAAGAAACTTTTGTGACTGAAAGCTGTTTGTTCAGTTTTATGGAAGAAATTTTTGCTTTTAAGTGTCCTGTATCAATTTTTGCGATGAAAGAGGAGGATGTTTGTCGCGCTGAGAGAGCTGTGAATAGGTCTTTATTAAAGCGTCAAAGAATGACGAAAAGTAAAACTTGATGACTTTAAGTGGACTACTTGATTCTTGAATGTTTCTTTTTTGAAGATTTTGCGGAATAAATTTTTGCAATTGGCTCAACATAAAAATTTTGCAGTAGAAATTTTGCGATTGGCCAACTACCACCAGGTCAAAATCGCGAAAATAAATTCCGCAAAAATTTCTGAAAATATGTTCCACAAACAATTTCTTCCCTTAAGGTACATAGTGTCATCCCCCTGTCTTAAAGGTGGGATAAAGATTTGGAAAAATGGCCTTAAAGGGAGGGGGAGAATAGAAATTTTCCTGTATTAAGGAAGGGAATGGCAAAAAGGGGAGGGATCTCATAAAAAGGGGGGAATAGCCATTTTGCTGTTCTGCAATGAATAATGCATTATTCGCTGTTTCTATGCAATATTACTTCGAATTCCACATGTTCTGTTCTGTTGAAAAAAAAAATTAGTTGATTTTAGTCTAGGTTTTCTTGTAATTCTGTTCTTCATTTTGTTCTGATTAACCTTGGACAAATAACAGCCCTTGGAACAACTGTCTTTGCCACTGCCACGTAGAGTATACATGCAGTATTTTTCATTATTCTGTTCTCGTGAAATTCTTGAAAAGCTCTACGGCTACTAACAAGGACTTTCCAACAAAACCTTTGACTCATCTTCTTGTCTTTCTGAGCAGATGTTTTCTGGTTGATTAAAATTACCCTATGGAAAAACACCCATCATTCTAATTCTGAAAACTCGACCTTGGCAATTGAGGAAAATTATTTCAACGCTCCGACGCTGGCCTCAGGCCAGCGAGCTGTAGAAGCTACGAGTATCGTTCAGCTTGTAGGTGGCTATTTATGCCCCAGGATGGCCATTTTTAGTTTTTATTTCCAAATATTCGAGATCCATTCATTACTTTTTTGTAGTTTTTGGTGTGTGAAACTTCATCAGAGCGCAGTGGTAGTTATAATATGCATGATGTGTCATATTTGGGAGAACTGTTGTTCGGCTTGGATGTGGTCATTTTTGTCCAAAAAAGGCCATTTTTAGGGGTTTTTTTCAAAGTATTTCCAAGATTCATTGATTACTTTATAGTAATATTTGGTGTGAAAGTTTAGAGCAATTATATAATGCATCGTGTGCCATATCTGGGAAAGCTCTTGTTTGGTTTGAGCTTGGTAATGTTTGTCCAAAAAATACCATTTTTTAGGGTTTTTTGAAAATGCTGCTTGATCCGTTCGTGACGTTTTTGTAATTTTTTTATTGTAACTTCATGCACTTGTATTTACGCGATGGACCTTTATCACATCTGAGAAAACTTTTGTTCCCCGTAGGCCTTGCTTTTTTTGGACCCAAAATAGCCTTTTCTGGAGTTTTTAAAAGATGTTTTAAGATCTTTTCCTTGCTTTTTTATAATTTTTCGTGAGAAAATGGAGGGTGGTGATAGTTTTGGGGCATGTGTCATATCTGGGAATATCTGGAGAAAATTTTTTTTCCAATGGTGAGTTCTTTCTTCAGCTGTTTGTGGTACCGTATTTACTGTGATCGTCAGCGAATACTAATTTTCATAGTTTCATTCCTACCCGTGGACTTCGCTCTTTTCGGAGGTAAACAAATCATTATAGAATGATTTTTCTCTCTAGGGTACTGTAACGATTGTAGATAGGTTAGTTTCAAGTTCAGTTGATAGCGTAACTGTGAAAAGATGTATTGCCTTCAACCGTTGCGACAAAGAAACATGCTACGTAATTTGAAGTTGTTCTGATATAAAATAGCATGCGCAAATTTTAAAGGCGTAGGCCTTGGCTCTTGTTTGGCTTGTGCATGACACTTAATCTCCGAAAACGGTTATATTTTAGTTGTTTTGATATGAACCTGCGTAGATATAGGAGGTATACTCATTTTGCTATGGTTGTTATTTGCCGTCTCTGATATCTCATTATTTTTTGTCGATAGTTTGAAACACTGATCCATGATTAGATTTGCGAGAGTCCACTAATTCGTTGACTTTTTTCTTTTATGGTATCATTTGTTTTCTAGGCTGTGTTATTGATTTAGGAATTGTAGCGGAAAGCCTAATTCATTTCTTTGTTAGGAAATGTTGAGTTGATAGTTATCTTTCGCTTTCCTTCCATTATAAAAAGCATAAATTTTACTTTCTTTCGCTTTTTCATGGATTGTAACAAGCATGTAAACGTCACTTTCTAGGGGTTGGGAACAGATGGAGCAGACAATACAGTACAGTACACAAACACAAGGTATGTCTAAGTTCCTTAGGTTGTTCTTATGGAATATTGTTCTTTGAAATGTGAGGGGATGGGGATGGGATGAACAAAATTTGTGGGCTTTGACTTGGGAGATTTCGCCTGGTTTTCATATTGATCGACGAAGAGATTTGTAAAAGGCTTTGGGTGGAAAAATACTGAAAATCTCCACAAAAGCCGATCCATCATTCATTAAAGTTTCTTGCTGCACCTCAGGCATAGGCTCTGAAATCACCACTTAACTTTTTTTGCACTCCTATGGGAGTAAATAAGCCGGGGCGGGGAGCCCCCCCGTAAACATAGTAGGATGTTAGATCACTTCTATATGTATTGAAATTGTACGCAAAACATTTCGCAGGTGATGTTGTTGTGATCACATCATCATACTTTCCGTATACGATCCTTTTTGGCCATTTTTTCGAAAAATGTCACACTTTTGGCGACGAAGGAGCAAAATTGTTTGAGAACTTTTAGGTTGTACTTAGTTTGGGGTATTTTACCGTATCGGAGTTTAAAATCCCGATTTCAGGATTTTTCTTAGATGGTTCTTTATCGCCACGTGCCAAAAGAGTAAAAAAAATTAAAAAAATTCCTTAAACATCACGCCCAAAATAATAAAAAAATTTAAAAATTTCCTCGACACCGTCCGAGTTCTCCTAAAAGTTGGGAAAAGTCAGGAAGTTTCAATGTTTTACGGTCAGTAGTTCCCTACACAACCAAATTTATAGCCGCTGACCTACTAACACCCCCCTCCCCCCCATCCCCATCCCCCGCCTGTGTAGGATTTAGTACCTGGCTGTCCTTGTAGCATTCTTCTAACCCCTTTTTCACCACTCTTCCTAATGAATCATGTTTTATTTACTTAAGTTAAGCAATGCAGCACTCATTCTGTATTTTCATACGTAAAATAAATAGCTCCAGACAACGAAATGATTTGTGTCTTACGCGAGACAACCAAATGATTTTTGTCTAATTATTCATTGATATTTCCTGCCCTGCTAGACTTGCTGTTTGAGTCTATGTTTCTTAGATGTCCCTTATTTCTCAGAGTATTTGAGCCTCATGTTTCTTATAAACGTGTTTCTTATTAAAAAAGCGTCAAATTTTTTAGCAGCTTCACATGAAGAAAGGAGCTGGTACCGACTTCAGCATTCGAATTGTACTTTTTGAGGTATTGAATGGATGGGGGGTAGCCAGTGCATATGTTTATGGTGGCAATGCTCTCAGCTAAAGAACCCGAGGATGCTTGCTCTTGAATCTCGATGACTTTTTCATCTGCCACGAATGTCTATTTTTCCAGTAAAAGATCATAAGATCACTGCTTTCATTTCCTGTAGGGATCGTGGTAAACGATTTGAACGAGGTAAACCGATGAAGGGCAGTAAAGGTTGGATTGCATCAAAAAAGGAAAGAAGAAGGAAACAAGGCAAAGAGTATGTGACATTATTGTTTTTGGACTCCTGCTTAACGGAAGAGTCCTACGATATGAGGTCGGTTTGTGCGTTCATCCGTCCGTTTTTTTCCGAAAACCGCTCGATGGATTTTTCTTTAAATTTGGCATCAAGGTGAATATCGAGCCTGCTCCCCTAGCATACGTCACTCGTTTGCTTCGTGAGAGAAGTAGACTTTCTCGAGCAGTCTGTGAGCAGTCCAGTGAATATCCTGTATTCGAAACAAAGTGACGAAGCTGGATTTTTTTGAAGCTCGCGGATGGTCATTTATGTCCAGAAATGGCCATTTTAAAGGTTATTTGCCAATTTTTTTAAAAAAATCTCTCTATTGCTTTTTGTAACGTTCAGTTTGAAACTCTAGACCAGTAGTAGTTATCTTGTGGACCATGTCTTATATCTCGGAAAATTCTTCATCTTGCAACATGACCATTTACGTCGGAAAATCACCTTTCTGTAGCTTTTTTATGTGTTCAGATCTTTTTTAGTTCTTTTTTTTGTTTGTTTTGTAATTTTTGGTGTGAAATTTAACAACATTAGCATTTACATCATGAGTCATTCCCCATATCTCGGAAATTCTCAGTCAACCTGGGCGTGGCTATGAACGTTCAAGTGTAGCCTTATTTTTTTAGGGTTGTTGAAAAATATGTTGAAGATCTGTTGAATAATTTTTTGAAATGTTTAGTGTGAAACTAGAGAGCAGAGCATTACAGGCTCTTTTTAGGGTATCTGAGAAATCTCTCCTTTGGCCTGGGCTTTGCAATTGATGTTGAAAAGTACTCGTAAGGGAGGACAATATTAGCGGAAGAAATTTTTGCGGTTTTGGCCCTTTTTCGCAGTGTGGCTTGCTAATAATCCTGTATGTATTTGCCGACATGCGTACTTGGTTACATCTTGATCTGCCCTATGTTAGATTTTAGGAGGCATATTTGGTTCAGAATCTGAAAGTCCATACGAAAAGATGGAAAAATGTTGGATCATTGGTTTGTGCTTTTCTTAAGAGTAAGAAATGAAGATATTTTTGATGAAGAACGTGCTTTAGCAAAATCCCACTCTCAGACTAAGCCTCTCCCCGTTCATGTTAGCCTCAGGTTTTGTTCCTGGTAGAGAGTCCAACCTGTTCTGCCTACTTTAATTGGATTAAATTTCACGGGGATAAAATTTTGCGGATTTGGTGGATTTGAGTGTCATCCTTGGAATTAAATCCCCGTGAAATTCAATCCGCGAAATTGTAAATTTTTATCTTGTTTGATTTTTTCTCCAAGTGGGGATGCAACACAAGAAATTGCTCACTTAATATTTCTCTATCAAGACCTCACTATGTTTGGATGGCCCTATTATTATTCCTGCTATGAAATACAGTTAACGCTCTCTGATTCAAATTTCAAGGGGATAAGGATTTGTTCGAAGGGAAGTCACTCTATTTCGAAAATGTTCGAATAAAGGAGCGAAAAAATTTTCATTTCTTCCCTGACCCGCGAAATTAAATCCCCGCGAAAAATTAGGAACCCTTTATCCGCGAAATTTAATCCCCGCGAAATTTAATCCCATTAATGATACTGATCCAATTACTTTCCGTCTTTGCTCACCGTTAATCTGATATCGACCTTCAAATGTCTTCAACTTTCTTTATCTCTCCCCTTCTAGTGTTCGTGCTGATTCGAAATACTCTGGACGCAAGAGGAAAACCAAGTTTTAATCAACTGTTATATGTGGCGAATATTTCAAATTGAGGCTCATCTCGATGTGTCAAAAATTTCTACTTGGTGAAAACAATACCAGTGGTGAAATTCGCCTTCCGTGAATACGCTGAGGAAAGTCATCGGACTTGCGATTTGGACGCGTATTTGGAATAAACTTTTACCAGCTCACGACGTTGGTTTCAGCTCTTTTGTAGATGCAATATTCGTGGGTTCAAAGTCGCCTATCCAAAGGAAGACAGAACATTTGATTGGAACAAATCCATCAGTGGGCTATCGCTGCATTAAATGTATGATCATCAGGAGGAATGCTTTTGGCAGATTCTTATTTTTCAAAAGTTTTATTCTTTTGAATAGAGGTTTATATTGATGACCATAAATATTTGAATTTAATTCCGGTATTTATTTGTTTGTCTCATATTCGAAAGCTACAATTACACTTTTTTTGTAAGAATCACGTAATTTGAGCAGAGCCTTATGATCTTTGGGAATTCATTGAAAGAGTCATCTTAATGTTTTCGACTTCAAGTAAGTCATATTTGCGTACAACCATAATTTACCAGAAACGTAGCCCGTTTCGGTATTCTTATGATCTGTAATTTTGGTAAGGTTTAGCAGATTAGAGGGATTATAGAAGATATAAAAACATGTACCCTGAGGTAATTACACAAAGCAAAAGGGACGCTTTTTGAATAATTCAAGTACAAAATATTGTTACATAAAATGTTTTGAGCCTTGGACTGATTCTTAAACACTTTAAAATTTGACGATTTTAAGGTAAAATTTGACGATTTGTGATTCTTGCAAAAAGAATTCTTGTAAAAAAAGAGAGTTGCGTATTTGCTCCCATTTTCTAGTGCAAGACTTCTTCGCTCATGAGATCTCACAGCCTCTTGAGCGGGAACCGATTTCTTTATAAAATCCAGATTGAAGAAGTGGTGTTGCAAAATGAAACATATCCATCAACATACTTTGATCGGAGAAACTTGCGCGAATATAGGCCTACAATCCTGGTCAAAATAGTTTGGCACGCATGCGCGTTTTTGCCATTTTCCGCACCGCATGTAAATGAAAATAGGTCGACAAGTACCGAGCCGCAAATCACGGACGGCGGGTGGGTTTTGTTTGAGGGACTTACTAATTCTGACTTTTGAAAATCATGTTTTGGCATTTCTAGGGTATGTACAGGGTGTGGTAGGGCTTCTTTAGGGCGTGGCTTGGGTTTTTTAATTTTCTCAGGTAATGTAGAGAAAAAAGGGCGTGGCATTCGGTCTACTAGCGTAAATTGCTAGAAACTGCACTGAGAGTGTAGACAGAGGTTG
>JAOBRC010226355.1:0-14708 GCA_027575255.1 Scolionema suvaense | reverse complement strand
ACACTTCCTAGACTGGCCTGACTGAGGCCTACCCCGATAGAGGTGTGGAGTTCCACCGTTCGTGTGGTCAGGTGGACATACTCAGTCAGCTTAGCTCTTGCCCACTATTGGGGATCTTTCTCGTTCTAGTTGTCTTGCATTGGATGTATACTCACAGGGATCCTGGCGCGTGCATCGCTAGATCACCCTCTAGATCAGCTGGGTCAGCTACAGTCTTAAGCTTGGTGAAGTCCGGTGGAAGAAGGTGGAAGAAGGGAGAAGGTGACATAATGTGGGGTTCGTCTGATCACTAATAAAACAGGGTTAAGGCATCAGACTTCAAAAACTGCTAGGGGTAATTTAGCACAGGAAGATATGGTTAAGATGACTTCGAATCGTTAATGCTCAACTTTCTTCTTTTTTAACAATCAGCTCCAAAAAAGGCGTTGAAGCAGCATTCCAGTTGTGAGCAAGGGCAGACCTTCCGATTGCGCTACAACAACAGGGGTACCTATTGAATTACTTCCCTGACAAAGAATCAGCCATCAATTAAAACGAATCGTCCGTGAATGACACTGGGTCCATCGACGAAGAGATCGCAGAAAAAAGGTACGTATGACCGGTTGTATTGAAGTTGATGGATTCGATTCCACATCAGACTTAAAAGTGTGGCATTTATATATCTCTTACACGACCTTTCGATGCGAAATCCGCCAGTATAACTGCCCGAAACAAACTTGGCTAGTTATCGGTCAGTTTTTGCATGCAAAGCTGTCAATCAAGTGCTTAATATATGAATTTTTTTTATATATTGTTTCCTGCGGAACAGGGGGTTGGGTGCGTAACCGATTCGTGAGGAACGCAGTTTAGGAAGTGGAAAACAGCCCAGTGGAGGTAGTGTAGTGTTGGGAAGTTGAAGAAAAATTCGAAAACACGTTGAGTGATTCAGACAATGTGTTTTTGAGCATTGATGAATCGTTACCGGGTGACAGTAGTAAATGTGAAAGTAGTGCGGAAAGTTGCCCGAAGAAGAAATCCAATGTGAGTCGCAGCTTTTCGGGCCAAGCAACGTTTTCATTTGGCATTGATTGGGACGCTGTCTTAAGTATGCAGCTTCAAACATTACCCTGTTCCACGTTGGTTTGTTTACTTGCAGGGGTCGAAATAACCGTCCTGCTCCGGCTAAAACCGGATCAAATTCTCATTTAGCCGGCTCGACAAGGTTCGGCATTGTAGAAAAAAAGCCGGCTTGAAATAGCAATAATCCAGGCGAATCCAGCAAAATGCACGAAAAACTTACAACAAAAGACGTTGGTGAATTCACGTGAGCAGTTTAACGTTAGCAAGTTCACACTTGATGACTCGAGCCCGAATGATCCTATTGAAGACATTTTTCTAGTGACGAAAGTGACGATGATGCAAAATAGTTGTGTACGATTTTTTCTACATTAGCTTTTACTGAAAATCTTTGTTTCTTTCGTTTCTTTTACCTCGTATCGGTCAGAAATCATTTCTGGGCTATTACAGGTGTATGACCGTTTTCATGAAATCGATATTTATATGTTATACTTCTCTTTATATTGGATCGATAATAAAGGTTCGAAATCGCTTACAATGGTCCACAAAATAGCCAATCAAGGCAAAAGAATGCCCCAAAAGCAAAAATTTTCCGGGGCTCTGCCACGAACCCCGCTGGGAGGCTTACAGCGCCCCCCAGACACCCAGCTGCTAACTGCTCGTTCCAGGCACTCCGCGCCCTACGCTCGTATTGTTCGCATCGCTCGCATTATCAAAACAGCCGGCTCGATTTGGAAAGCTTATTTCGACCCCTGACTTGTAGATGTGACGTGAAAGCACGGAGTTTTCTTTGTGCGTAGCATGTAAATACGCGTTTGGTTTTAAATGTTATTGATCCAAAAAGGACTTGCGTTGAAAACGAACGGTTTCTTCAGTGGTTTGAATGCGCCTCATATTAAAATGTAATGGATGGGGAAGAAGGAGAAAAAATGCACGCGTAATTTCCTGAGACGAAAAAAAATATATTTTTTTGAATCCCCTGGATAATGCCAGCAATATTGTTTTTCGCATGCAATGGAGTGAATAGGAGTTGTACGTGTCAGCCAATAAGTAGTCCCGAACCGTAATCATATGGCTGAGGCAGATTTTGTGAAGCATAAGCAATCGACGAAGCCGAATAAGTATGTTATACGCCAATGTTTCTCGCCGAACAATTAGTTACACGGAGCAATCTTAAGCAGTAAGTGATTGACGTCTCGGCTCCGCCTCGACGCAATCACTCACTGTTCAAAACTACTCGTATAAATAGTTATACGACTCGAAAATTGCCGTATAACTATTTCTTAGCCTGTGGAAAACGACAAAACTGATTTATTGATTCGCGGCTTTAGTAACGAATCTTTGGCATCGGCTCGGCCGAAATGGTCAAACAATGTGAATTCCACCACAGGTGTACAAGAGCAGAGCACGAAGTTATTGATGTAGCGATGGGAGATATGAATAGACACTAGCTTTGTTTTTGGAAAATGTTATGTGTAATACATCTTTTCTATGTATTAGCCGTACAGTATAGGGGAGGGATGCTGGTAGTTTTTTCGGGGTACAAAATCATTTGGGAGAAGCACTCAAATGTTGTCAGAAATTCCTAAAATTTACCTGGGAAACTTGTAAAACAAACTGCAAGTCGATACCTGCTTTAGTTTCTGGAAGGCGTTTGTGGCTTAAAAATGAGGCAAAATGAATACAAACAAGAAAAATTGCCGTTTTGGGGAAGAAGGGTCCAGCAAGCGCCTGGGCGCCTATTTGAGCCATTACAGTATGAGTATTTTTTTGGTTTTGACTCACCCTTCAGCAGAAACGTTCTACAATGGATTGTTTCTGTCCTTTCGGCCTTTTCTGCGTCCGTTCGTGCGTCACTAACACATTCTCCCGGATAACCATTCAATGGATCATTATTTGAATTTGACATGAATTCAACTTGAATTTGAAATGAATGTGAACACGTGGCATTGAAAAATAGTGACAAAGCTGGATCTCTGTTAAGTAAATTGTGTAACTTGCAGTTGGCTATTTATACGCAAAAATAGCCATTTTTATGGTTTCCACAATATTTTATAATCTCCCTAGTACTTTGTGTAATTTTTGGTGTGACACAAAAGACCAGTAGTGCTTCTCCCATGAACTCCTTTTCATAACTGGTAAACTGTGGTTAATTTGTCAAAATGAGATCATTATGTTATTTCACATTTGGTGCGGAAAGTAATAGCTGTTGCAGTTATGTTTTGATTATTGTTATGAAGTATAAGAAAACTCTTGTTCAGTGCTGTTTTCAGCGCGGTCGTCTTGTGCACAAAATATCGAGGGTTCGAATCCCACCGTCTGCAACTGGTAAGCGAAATCCCTAAAGGCTAAGACGGGTAGGGGCTCAGTAAAACCTAGCACTGACTGATAGTGAAGCGATGAGCAGAGCACGAATCTACAAAGCTGTTTTCAGGGTTGTAAATTTTTTTTAAATTTGTGAATGAGTACAGTGCGGAAAGATCTCGTTAGCCTTGGGTGTTACCAGTTGTTTTTTAGCAATAATGGTCGCTTTTCTGGTGTTTCGGTATCAAAGTAAGTAGCAATGGTTGTCATGTTCGTGATATTATGGGTTTTTAGACCATCAATGACATCTCACTGTTTCTTCGTACGATTTGCCACAATGCGATGCGATCCATAATTAAATTCGCGGCAGTTAGCTACAGTATTTCTGCGAATTACGTTTTTGGTTCTCGAACCAAATCAGGGAGATGTAATTCTTCAATAATAAATTCCATTCATAGCGGCATAAGTGTCGTGGTGGGTGTAAAAATAAATTTTCCTACTTTTAGATCTGTTCGGAGCAATGCATTGTACAACAGCATCAAAGGTCTGTATGCTTAACCACCCAATTTATTGAAGCCTACCAATAACGATCATGTCGTACCCCTGATTCTAAATGCTGAGAGTGTTCATCCTGATCTTATATCATGATCTGTACCACGGAACGTTGATACAAATGTTATCTTTTTGGTGAACGTGTCTCGACTTGCTGACATAGAAGACATATTATGTGACGATCTTGGAGCCTGAAAACAAACAGATACCAGTAAAAAGCATTATACTGTCCGACGTGATGTTCAAGTCGTAATAAGCCGTCCTTACGTAAATGTTTCCGATACTTCTTTTAAAAAGCTCATGGTTTCTGTGGAAACTTCGGAATCGTTTTTGTGTCGTACCAGTTCTCTGGCAGTGAACATAAGATTGTCGTGAAATCACATGGCAATGTTAAGGACACATCTGTACCTTGTACTCGCACATTTCGTAGCAGCAAACTAATGTTGGAGAGAAACCTTCAAGACACCCAATCCATCACTAAAGCGTTGCACAAAACCAACGCAGCCATTGGTGGTATAGAGGAATCTGCTTCCCAAGGTGCTTTGTTAAAGGGTAAAGGGCAGGCCCTCTATCTAAAAGGCAGAAAGAAACATCTTTGTGAGGATCCCTTGTATACTATCTCCACCCAAATACGGAGCTATGAAAATACTGGGAGTGAAAGGTTTGTTTTGCGAACGACGATGGATCACCGAAAGTAATGGCATATACCGATCGTCAGCTGCAAGAAATAGCCAATTTTTGATGCAATGATGTGGCTGGGTACAAGTCATAATTACACGCAGATATAACATTCAAATTGGAGTCCTTTTATGTGCTAGTCACTGCATACCAAAGTACACCCGTAGTGTCGAAAGCGACTGGCAAGTGCCCGGTTTTAATTGGACCATTGATGCTGTTCTTGTTGAAAGACGAGGCAACGTATGTCACCCTCTTTCAAAAGATGATCGGACCCTAGATCGGTATTCCGGACCTTAAAACTTCTTGCAAGGATACGCCTCTGACTCGGAGAAAGCTTTGCGGAAAGCCCTTGCTCACGAATTTCCCTATGCAGTAGCATTTATTTGTACTGTGCATGCTCAGAAAAGTGGGGGAGCTAGGGCTTTCCAAGTCATTAACGCAAGTCATTTTCGGTAATATCTTTGAAGTCAATGGACTAATTTTTGCAGAAGATCGAGCCAAACTCGATGCCAAATACACTACACTGAGAACTTAGTCGGATCGCCTAGAGGGTGCTGAAAAAAGAGCTGTCCGTTTTTCAGCATACTTCCGCAAGAGCAAGGACGAAGACCTATACAACCACATGAGAGCTGCCCTCGGCAGAAACGCCGGATTCACCGACGATCTTGTGAAAACAACCCCGTAGAGTCCGTGAATGCTGCTTTTCAGCGTTGACTAAATTTTCAAACATCGGACATGTGCACCCTGTCGGAAGACGTGAAGCAATGTATTGACGAGCAGCACAACAGATTGAAGCGTGCTTTTTTGAATCTGCCCAGTCAATATACCGTGCGAGATCGATTAAAGAGCTGTGTAGTATCGTCTTTTCACGAAACAAATTCTGATGAAAGAGATAGAGTACTTGAGGGTATAAATCCGATTGTTCACCCAGCGCCGTACAAAGAAGTCACCAGCTATAAAGTTGCTCCAGCGTCTATTGAGCCGTCTTCTGATTTGCCTGACCACGATCCAGACCTTACTGCGATGATAGCCCGTTTGTCGAGCTGCTGACTAGTCGTGTAATTCCAT
The DNA here is from genome assembly GCA_027575255.1 of Scolionema suvaense. NCBI lineage: Eukaryota > Metazoa > Cnidaria > Hydrozoa > Limnomedusae > Olindiidae > Scolionema > Scolionema suvaense. The sequence continues at coordinate 9,050 of JAOBRC010226355.1, read as the reverse complement.
AAAGAGTGGAGTTAGATTATTTAAGATTCAAAGCTGTTGGTTTCCACCCCTCGGAGTATATCGTGAAGAGTTCTGCCGCAGGATACCGCACAACAAAGGTGCAAGCAGATGGCAACATCGTGTGACGAGTACTGTCAAGGTTACAAAGCAAGGCAAATTTGCTCGCATGCCCTTGCAGCAGCAATGTTTTTGCCGCAGTTACCTAAGTACGTAAGGGCGGTAATTACCAGCCATGATGTGAATATAACGCGCCTTTCTTGTTCTGGTGTCAACCGAGCAGCTAGTTCGAAAGGTCCTTAGTTGCGGAAGCGGACCCGAAAAGCGACACCTCCAGTAGCGTTATCTGCAGAACGTACCCATGATAACGTTTCTTCCACTTCCTTAGGTGATCTCCTTGCGTCTGCTGAGCCTCGATTTGTTGTGTCGCAGGTATCCAACTCTGGGATGAAAGCAACACGTAGAAACTACTTCCTCCCCGTTCCAGCTCATTAAGATTTGGGGAAATGTACGAACCTGTGCTGGATGTATCCCGACGCAACCTCTAGTCGATGGTCCACCTACCAACAAGGCTTCCAAATATGATACAGTGTACTGCATTCGATATTTCGAGAAGTATCCTGCTTACATGCGGGCAGCAAATACCTGGATGCCCTCGGAAGAAAACAAACACTACCACATTGACAGAAATTGCATTTTACGCAGAAATCCTTCTTTCAAATTTCGGGACCTACAGGTATGCGTGGAGACAAGCGGCGACTTTTTAGATTTTTAATGGTCAATGGTACAGGCTTTTTTTATAAGAAAGGATAAAAGTATTCAGCAAAATGGAATCAGAAAAGGAAGTAGTAGTTGTCAGCAAAATGTTATTCTTTTGCATTATGACAGACATTTTCGTGCTCCTAAATTTTAACTTTTGGGGGCTTGTTCAGGCTGAGCTGTTGTTTAGCTGTTACTAAACTTGTTGAAAGATTTGAGTCTCGTGTAGCTTATAAAGCGTTGCTCATAAAAAATGTGTACTCAAAGTAGCATCGTTTTATAAAATTATCTTTGGTTTCTATTCTGTGGTGAGCAAAACGATGGCATGGTGTGCAGTTTACTACTCAGTTTACTACCTTATCGGACAAACAATGTCGGACAAAAGTGACGAGTTTTTTCGAAGTTGACGAAAATTTTGTCCGACGAAAATTTTGTCCAACAAATATTTTTGTCCGACGAAAAATTTTGTCCAAAACAAAATTTCAAATTTGGCTACTTAAAACTAGTTTTTTCTGTTGTGAAGTAGGTCTTCATCAACTGTCGTAAAATTTATTACTTTCTGCAGACCAAAAGATTTTGCCAACAAAATCGTTTCACCCTAAAACATGAAAGAGCCATTAATCGTTGCAGCAAAGGTTGAAGCAAATCCCCGATTGGAACCTTACGACGATGCGAAAACATACGAATACAATCAAAGAGAACTGCTACATTCTTATGTGTGTTGACATACTTTGCTCAGAAAAATCCTTAAAAAGAAAACTTAAAAATGTCGGACTAAATTATTAGCCGGACAAAAGTGACGAAATTTTCTGGGGGTGACGAAAATTTTGTCCGACATTTTTTTGTCCGATCAGGTACTTACTTAATTCTTTCTGTCTCCGGGCTGACTGGGAAAATGTTAATGTTAAAATACAGCCTTTCTGTGTTCATGTCTTTTCTGCCACACTGTCGAAGATTTTGCCTCTGTGGAGAAAGTAAAACCTCTGGTAAGAGTTAGCGAGAGTTGTTAAGAAGTCCTTGGTTATATGCGGTGATGCATGGACTGCAGGTCTTAAACGTTATTCTTATTTCGTACAATGCAGACCAAAGTGCAGTCTTATTAGCCTTCTGGTAACTGTTAGCTACGAAATCTTGCCGAAATGGCATTATGTTAAAATGTTATTTTGTTCTGGGCAGCACCACGTTTTCTAACGGTTTTGGGTTGCTACGTTATTTTTTAATTCGGCATAAAGAGATATTAAAACCTTTTGTGTCTTGTCTTTTTTACCCCCCATTACCAAATTTGTCGTGTATTTTCTTATTGACTAGTTCTAAGATATGCCAGAGTAAAGCTCTATATACCGTAAAGGAATTAATTCCTGTTTCTTCTTTTGGACATGCCCATTCGCGAAACAAATTCTCGCAAAATTGCTACAAATCCATTTTTCTGAAATACATCTCCCGTTAAATATTCCAAAAAAAGTTGCTTCACTGTGTATTATATGGAAAAGAAAATGACACTAAAATAAATCGTACATTTAGGTCACATAAATCAAAACGGCACTTGAAGATCTTCACCTTGTCACCTATTCCATTCTTCCTGTCGCCTATTCATTTCACGGATGTCTCTCTCACAAAACAGTAATTTTCCGATTTGCGAAATTTAATTCCCGCGACATGTTTCAGTCATAGCAATTCGTGAAAATAAATTGCCGCAAAATGCCTAAAAAAATATGCTCGCAAAACTTAATTCCCGCGAAAATTAATTCCTTTGATGGTACACAGTCATCAAGGCTGATATGGGGTTTATCGGAAACAATATTAAGAAATCCATGGGAAATTCTCGTTCAGCTTTCCGAGGAAATTTGATATCTTCAAATCACGGATAGCTAAATTTGTTTTAAATAAAAGCAAGGTAAATTGGCAGAAAAGTGAGCGAAAATTTTTGCACCGGAAAAACGTGTGTGTGATGTATGACCAAGTAAGCAAGCGCAAATTGCGTTTTTGATTTGCGTGTTAAACTCTGTAGGGTGCAAGGTTGAAATAAAATGCATGTAACAGACGTCACATAAGTGTAAACTGAAAGTCACAACATTTTAGACTCACACAACTTGCTGTTCTATGTATAAAAAGATCACATTTACACGCCTGCGTCAAATAGGGTTAAGATACACTAGATGATGCCTAATCAACTGCCGCAACGATGCTGATCACCATTACTTATTACTTACTTCCTGTCACCAACTTCACTTCTCCTCGTGAAAAAAATCCGCGCAGAGTACCGCATTATCTGGAAGCTAGATGAAGCAAAGAAGTTGTAATTCTACTTTCTTGGATGAAGGAAGCGCTAATTCAGAAATATAAATCACCTGTAGCTGCTGCAACTTAATACAGAGAGGATAAATTAAAAATCGTACATAGTAAAACAGGGACTCCCCTAGATACCCCTAGTCCCTAGACTTGCCTAATCCACCCCTAGACATGCCTAATCCACCCCTGGGCCACCCCTAGACGCCATTAAATCAACCAGGGCATGCCAAATAGATCGTCTCGATGAAGATTTAGGGGACCCCACTTCACGAAACAGACAACGAAAAAAAAAAATTTACAGACCAGATGGTCATCGTTCATCCAGTGGGGACGCAAAGCCACCAAACATGATTATGCATTCATTTTTCGAAGTCATGTGTGGCTTCTCACACCGAACACCAACCTGATTGTGAATGAAAGTGAACGCAACTATTCATTCAAAATCAATCTACCAGCTACGACAGCTTCCTATAAACGGGCTTCTTATAAAAAAAACGTGTAGATAGTTTGCATTTCTTCCCTTCTGCGTCCCCGCTAATAGATTCCACCATTCGGCATTCACTTTTATCGCCATACGACCTACTCCCTCGTGAAGCCAAAAGAAAAGTAGCGAAATATTATACATAAAACATTAGATATGTGATTAGTTTCATTGATGGTGTCATACTTAAAAATGTTTATCGAATACCTGTCAAGAGAAAAGAAAAAAAGTCTTTATGGCTGGTGGCTTACGCAATGAAGCAAGATGAAGTGCGACCGATCTACCTGTGCCTTATCATCGGCAAGTTTCTTCTTATTGCGCGAGCTAAAACTTAACAGCACAGGTGTCCACTTGCTTGAATTAGAATAGATCCCATTCAACATCTTCATGCAGTAAATCCAGAAGTGGTCAGTAAAATATGCATAGAAAATCCGGAACCTATCTACAACTGCCTTGAAGACTTACGCAAAGACAATTGAGAACATATAGGCATGCCTAGGGGTGTCTAGGGGTATCTAGGGGTGTCCCCGGCTTAGTATGTACGATTAAAAACGAGATTGCACAGTGCTTCATACAGAAAGAGAGAGAGTTCACCAAGCTTACACCTGTCACTATTATGGAGATATAATACGGTCAGTAAATTATAATGGTACCCAAACAGGTACCCCAATTGGGGCCCAAATTTGGATACCCAAAGTTTTCAACCAACCCCCCTTGGAGACCGTTGTTCAGACATAAGCAACTGCAGCGGAAACCCTCGCAACGAAAAACAATCGTCAGCAAAAAACAACCTGCCAAGTGTGTTCAATATAGGCCCGCTCTAGCCAACAGGGCTTCCGCAATAAAACGTGGTATCATTGCAACAAGAAAGGACACAATCAACGGTATTGTTCTACTCAAGCACCGTATGGAGCTTCTTCAACCATCGCCCTGCCTATATCTGAATCGGTTTCAACAACAACAGGTAGGCGCATGCTAATCAAGACCAAGATCGGCGACTCTTTAGTATCGTTCATGCACGACAGCGGTTCTGAAATCACTATTCTCAAAAAGACCGATTACGAATCATAGAAAACCAAGCGACCCATGCACTACGTCGACCGAAGTGGCGTCGGTGTTGCTGGTCACAGATTCACCTTTGATTGACTAGTATACTTGAACATTGAACAGATAGATCACACAGCAAAAAGTAACTTGCCCAAAATGAGAAAATATTGCATTATCTCAAAACAGGTTATCCGAATAGCGGGAAAAAATATCGCAAATTCGGTATAATTGTTCCCATTTTGGGAACAAGATAATTTATCCTGTTTTGGGATTGAGAAAAGAATCTCATTTTGGGATCTATTATCCTAGTTTGGGGTAATAAATCTCAGTTTGGGAGTTTTATGATCTAAGCTCGAGAAGGCAGATCCCGTTTTGAGAACGACCCTACAGCCCGTCAGCACTGACAAGAGCAGGTCAGACACGGGATACATTTTCCAAATGGGGGCAAAAAATACCTCAAAATGTGATATTTTCTCAATTCCAAAATCACCACAGTAACAATACTCCAAGTAAAAAACACCACTGTTTTCAAGAATAAATAGAACTGTATTTTGTAAGCTGCGAATATTATCATCAATAATATCCTACACAATAATTTTAATTCCAAAACGATCATATACGTTCCTCAAATATAAAACTGAAATTAGTTGTCCGATGTTTAACAGCAACAACAAAATAGCATACGATCATCACATGAACAATTACGCAGCTCAATTACCTACACGGAAACAATGCTCCATCAAAACTGCTGGCAAAACATGCATCTATTTGCTTTATTGCACAGACAAGCAGAAGAAAGCATTCCACGTCAAAAAAAAATTTGTAAAACAAAGATAATGTAGAATCTAAAAGTGCTTAAAAAAATAATAATAAAATAATTGCCCAAGTAGCTGTGTAACATCATATAAATGAGAAATAGTACAATCGCAGGACTATGAATCCTTTTGTTACACGTAAAGAATAACAAGATACCGATGATCTAAAAAAGCAGTAAAATAATCAACACAACAACCATCCCTACTGATGCTCAGGCAAAAACAATCTAAAAATGACTACCTGAAGATGCAAACAGCTAAGCATTAAGGGAACTGTTATTGGCAAGTACCATTTTCGGCGAATGGCAAACATGGTTATTTCTTTCACTTCGGCGAGATCTTATTTTGACCAATGTCGGATATTCTAAATTTGGCGAGAAGTTATTTTGGCACATATCGGATTTTTTAAAATGTGGAGAGATCGTATTTTGCCGAACCACAGAAAGTCAGCAAAAAAACCATCCTTAAAAGCTCTTTTTGCGTCATGAAAGAGTTTCTAAGTATTTGGTGCGATTGGCTGGTGACATCCTTTGATGGAAATTATGGTATATGAAATTTCTACGTTGAGAAATCAAATCATAAATTGAGTTTTCTGTTAACTTTTCCATTTTTTAAAAATTATTTTTGCAAGCTGCAATTTTTTTTCGTTTACGGTGAGAATTTTGACATGGCTACAACTAATATTGGCGAATGACCCTCTTTGTAAATTAGACAGGTACTTGTTTTGGCTTTCACGTTCATCACCAAAAATAACTATGACATTTAACACGCAAAATCCTGACGTTTTCAGACACAACTGACAACAGGTAAGGCGAAAAAAGAGTTATCTCAGATATGTCTCCAAGACAATAACATAATTACAACAATGACGACAACCAAGACGGAAAAGAGTTTTCTCAAACTCTACTACACCTGTCAAAAATTTGACATGAAATGTTGCAAAAACGTTGTGAGCGGATAAAAAAACTAAATATCTACATCAACCGAAAAATGACCACTTTTGGTCAGCAGTGTCCAAGATAAAGGACAATTATATCAGAAAAGATACATGGAACACAACATAACTACAACTGATACCCAAAAAATAACGACAAACTAAAGAAAGATGAAATATTTCTGAGAGCCTAAAAAATGAACATCGACATAAAAAGCCACGCCACCACAAACCCAAATTTTCGAGATATAACACAGATAAAAAGCGCAATGTATGCTTGCTTACCAGCTCATGCACCTTTCTCACGAAACGATCACTGAAAGGGCTGAACAGGACACATGGACGCGTTTCGGCCTGATTGCATAAATGGAACCGGACTCAGTCAGCTTAGCCATCGCTTGGGCGACGGATAATGCAAGAACTGGAGCAAGCAAGACATGCGCAATCAACTCAGGAAGCTGAACGGTGCTATAGCACCAATACTGGTAGAAATACACAATTACCATCAGTCTCCAGCTTCATACCAAGAAAAGAAGCAGAATTAGTGGACTTCCGCGGAATCCATCACGGATCATTGTGCCAAAAAACAACGAGACCCCACTGACGGCAGGAAAAGCATTATCATAAACAAACAAAACAACCTACTAAGCTACTTATGCTCACATGAAAACGACCAAAAATCGAAACGCCCCGAGAGAAACAAGATTTTTCCCAAATACTTTGTGTGAATTATTAGAGTCTGAGTCTGTTTTGTGAACTTTTGTTTCGCCAAAATGTTCATAAGTTACCTCGCAAATTTTTTTCCACAAGATGATTTCGTGAAGAATGTCACGACTTTTTGACCTTGCGAAAGTTTCTCACACCATCAGAATTAAATATCGATAAATGCAAAGTGCTTGTTTCTGTTGACGAGAGTCCCCGAAGCGGGTTATTATCGGATACTGTGGAGGACATAATTCAAAATCTTTCTTACTCTGGGTCAACGACAAGTAACTCCCAGTTTTTTGTTGGGGGGTTTTGTATTGCGATAATGAAAATTGCCGAACATATTTTTATTTTCGATTCACACAGTAGGGATTCCTGTGGATTTCGATGCGCTGATGGAACCTCTATTTTGCTGAAGTTTACAGACACTGTTGCTGTTACTTCTTACATACGAAGGTGTTATTCATTGAATGAATAGCCTGTGCCTTATGAAAATAACTTAGTCAATGTAAGCTTTGACAGTGACGTTAAACGACATAATGTTTTGCGAGGTTTAAAGCGTAAAAGAAGCGAAATGGGTAGCAGTTTGGTAATTAGTAGTCTAGGGACGGTACGTAATGAACAATCTGTTGATGTCTCATCTTTACTTACACCCGGCAAGGTTTTGTCATGTTCACCTGAAACAAAATGCCAATAGCAAGCATTTGTTTTCCAAATCCTGTAAATATAGTGAGTTGCCATTGCTAGAAAGTTGTGTAAAAAGATTTTGGGATCTTCTTCACCACGGGCCATTTTATATCTGCACGATATGTAATCGATGCATGTACGAGCCACCTCATTTTATATCACAAGGACCTTTATCACTGTGTTAACACAGAAAATTTTGATGGTATTAGATATGCTCATCTGAGAAGTCAGCAGCATCTGTCATCTGGCGTAAGACTCTTACTTGTTTACAGGCAGAACAATGCAGACCTAATGAGCTTTTTAGAGCTCCTTACATATTTAGTGCATGCTAAAGATGCTGACATAATTTTAGGAGATTTCAATGATAACTATGCCATAGGTTCTAGATTAGATACAGCTCTATCAGCCATGAGTTTTTCACAGTACGTAAAAACAGCAACCCATCTGAGAGGAAGCCTTCTGGATCATGTGTAGATCAAGGATACTTGTATATATAATCAAGCCTTGGTATCTATTAAGTCTGTCTCTTTTTCTGATCACGAGATGATGCTATTAATAAACAGAATTGAGTGAAAGTGGGTCCCCAAAATAATTTTTTTTAAAAATTTTTGTTGAATGTTTAATATTGCTTCTCATGCAGCTTCTCATTTTGTATGCCATTTGACATACACATTTTTTTTATAAGAAACCCGTTTATAAGAAACTGACTAAAAGCCTCCCAAAATTTAAGAAACTTTGGCTACTAAACGAAAAACCAGGAAAAAAAATTAAGAAACTCTTGAATTTTGCAAACAAGAATTGTTACTGTTTCTTGAAATCTGAACAGATCAATCACATAGGAATCACTATTGTAGCACTTGGTATTTGATGCACAGTCACATAATGATTTGGATACATTGTTTGGTTGGTTTTAGGCAGATGAACATTGTTTTCAAAACTTTCTTTGTTGATTTTGTTCTTGAGGAACGTTTTATAAAGAAACTGAATAAGAAACTTTTCCTAGTAAAATCTCAAAAATATTAAGAAACTTTTGCTACTACCTCAGGTGCTTGCTTTCTTATAAAAAAAAATACCGTGTACACAATTTTATGCATAACCTGCTTGTCCAACTTTGAACCATTATTCATACAGCCATTTATTCCTTCTGTACTTTAGTCATGGCATCATCCACTCCAGAAAAGGCTGTGAAAAACCAAGGTAAGGTTTTTGTATATTTCTTATATGCTTCTTTGTGGAGGGAGTTTTTTCGTTTTTATTACTATTATTATAATGTGCGCTGTACGATTTGCACAGGAAGTGTACGAATTGCACAGGGGTTAGGAATCCGGAAGATTCC
>JAOBRC010226244.1:0-14709 GCA_027575255.1 Scolionema suvaense | reverse complement strand
ATAGATGGACAGTGTTCCGACAAAGAAGTGTTTTGCAGTCTATACTCTAAGAAAATCAACCATTTTTGTGGCAAAACATGCCCCCATGCCACTGGGAGCTGAGCTAGTGTAAAAAGGGGAGTATGAGCTAGAGCTACTACTGGTATGTGAAAGAGAGTTGTTTTCATGGAAAGATTGCACAAATTTCTGATAACTGGGGAAAGAAGTGCTGCAGTGCTCTCATTTCATGATTCACTACACCAGTTGGAAGCCCCACAGAAAGCGTTTTACTTCAATCACTAGGAGCATTTCCGACATCCAGAGAACATTCTTGTATATAAAGACGGTTGTCCAGATAGATTGCTATCTCATTCTGGCTCACTTTGCATCATGAGGGTGAAGCTATTACTATTGCAGTAGCAACAAGGTGTCTAATACCAGAACCATCAACGGCAATAAGCCATTTTACAGTAGAACTACTGAAAGTGAAAGTGCTAGGTCACCCCTTCTTTAAAATTAACATAGCACTTCTAAATTAACCTCTTCATCAATGCCACTACCTCTCTCTCAGTACAATTAGTAAACAATGGAATTAACGGCTCACCCGACTGCTCGATTCTGGTTTCCCACGTTCATGACATGTTCTATTTCTTTGACACTTTTAGTTACAAATGACTGCAGGTCCTGAAAAACCACAAAAACGAAATTCAGAGTAGAAAACTGGAAAAAGCAACAATGTTAGCTTAAGTTCAGATTCAACAATAAAATTTCTTTCACCATTGTCCAAACTTAAAGCAATACAACGGTCAAAAATGAAATTCAGCTCATCAACAGAATACGGAAAATGATGAAGGTTGGTTTTTATTTCAGGTAAAAAGCTTCAGCTATTGTACCAAAATCGTGCTTCAAAGTTTGGACAATTTATGCGCTCTTCACCACTTGATTCAGATTAAGCTATGACATCACTTATGACCATCAGTAAGGATACTGGTGGCCATAGTAACCAAACAGTTGAAAGAATTCTTGAGTTGGTGTATTAAACATATCCACGGTCTGGCAAAAATAGTACCATCAAACATGTTCCCCTGTCTTTAGATCTAGTACAATTCAATCACAAATATTCACTAATTTCATTGGTCATAACCGACGTCATGCATAATTACTGTGTCTAAAAAAGATGGCAGAGACTTTGCAACTTTAAAGGCCTGTATCTCGTGAACAAGAGCAGCTTTTCACATGAAATAAAGACCAAAGTTCTTGAATTATAAAGGACTTTCAACTATGTTAATTTCATTGTTGACCGTTGTATTGCTTTAAATCAATATACCACAACAAAGACGGGATAATTTTAGTTGGTCTGACCATGCCCAACACAATCACCCAGAAGCAAAATGATAGCAAGCAAAAATACTCTGCGACTTTCAAAGCAGGTATCTCTGGAACTACAATAGCTTTTTTCATGAAATAGAACGCTACCGTCAGGTTTTTGAAGGCACTATTGCCGCATCAAAAATCATTCAAAGCTGGTATATTGTTCCAACTGACAATTAGCAATATACAATTAGCAAAATCTTACGTTCACGTGCACCTGGTTGGGCTGTTTGGTGTACCTTAGGTCGGGGAAGGGTACTCTATGATACCTAATGGAAGGGGGGCTTCATGGTAGGGGGTTCGGATATTGGGCTCCGAAAACATGGTCAGTGTTACGAAACACTATATCAAGATATACTACATTAGTTACGAACACTTTTGTTCACAAAATAAAGCTTCTGAATACAAAGAATGTGTCAATTCTAAAAAGCCGAAAAGAAGAACCCTGAAATTTCACTTGTGCGGTGAAAAAAGTAAGAGATGCAAAAAATTAAAAAGAGGGAGAGAAGGGCAGAATAAGCTCTGGGGGTGTTGGAAAATGACAATAAGAAACCAGTCATTGACAAAATTTTGATGACATCAGTACTTTTTTCTGAAAAGTCGAATTTTTGAATAGTGCCAACAAAGCAAAATTTTCTCACGTTCAAGACAAAACTACTGGTTCTTTTGGTTGAATTCCATATCGTACAACATTTCCCTGGATAATCAATACCAAATTGCATGAATTTGTGGCACAAATTAAAAGTTTCAAATTTTTACCACCCGAAAACACTAAAAAATGACTCCATCGAGCTTTGAATGAATTCTCATATCCCTGGAACTACACAATGAATTGCATCCAAATTTGCCCAAGTTTGGGCTACAAGTTTGCAAAATTACAATACGCGATTAATATAAATTGCAGCTTGCTGCTATCAGCTGGCCCAATTCACAAAAGTTTACCTGAGGGAGGGGTAAATGCAACCCCGCCAAACCAGAATAGAGGTGATGCATTGTGTATTTGTCATAGTATTAGAACCACGTTTACATAGAAAGAGCAGAATAGATTAACAACGAGATAAATTAATATCCACCACTAATGCACTATAATGGCTAAAGACGAGTTTCCACAGAGCGGAAGTTTCCGTGCGGACCATACTTTTCCATGCGGATGACACTTTTCCCCACGAAATGATTGAGCATGTGGAATTCCGCTTCCGCTAGGAAGTTGAAGTCAATTTAACTTTCTGGCGGAATCTGAGTTTGAATGAAATTTCGGTTCAAGCGGAATTAAATGTGTGGACTAAAAATTCCGTACAGAAAATTCCGCTCTGTGGAAACGCACCTTAAATGTGAAATAATATGTACTGTTCTGCAAGGCCCATAAAACACATTGGTAAGAGTTGTTCATAATAAACACAGATTATTGTGCTCCACCAGCTCACAATGATCATTAATTCTAGATTTCATATACATTATGCAAGCAGTATATAATGTACCTTTACATAGATTCCTGTATCGGGTCTCTCTTTTAATTCCAACTTCCGTTTGTGATCTTTCGACAGCAAGTCCTTGATTTCTTCCTAAGGGAACAGCAATTAATCTAGGAATTGTAGTTACCACAAACACTGCACTCATAACTCAAATTATAACTACAAGACTTCAAAAAATTACCTGTTTCACTTTGCTTGCAGATACAAGCAAGCTGCAAAGCAGGCTAATTTTGACAATGCTATTCCCTCTTGGTTATTAACGTTGCGAAAGCCCAAATCATAGTTCAGTTTCAAAGTCAGCACTGGATTCACATAAATTCAGCACTTGGCTCCCAAAATACATTTTGAATGCTGTCTAAATGTAGTCAACTACCAAAAAGCATCACTACTTAGAGTTTGTTTTCAATCCTCTCAAAACTTCTTTCACATTGCTTTCAGGTACCAAAAAATGTATGTCCTCCCACATGTGTCTAATATCAAGGGAAACTCCTGACAACAATACTCAAAACAGATACCACAAATTTGAGAAATTCCTGAAAATGATATTTCAACGAGTATCCACAACACTCACCTGGTAGATTTCCAAGTACGAAGCACGAACAAGATACTGTTGGTCATGTGTTCTTGATATATGTGTAAATATATGCTCAAATGAATTTGGTATAACACCACGAAGATCAGGATCGGAACGAACTCCTGAAGATATAGCAATGAAGACCATGCAACAAGCAACTGACATGATGAAGAATGCTCAAAACATTGAGTTGCAACTGACATGATAAAGAATGCTCAAAACATTGAGTTGCAACTGACATGATAAAAAATGCTCAAAACATTGAGTTGCAACTGACATGATGAAGAATGCTCAAAACATTGAGTTGCAACTGACATGATGAAGAATGCTCAAAACATTGAGTTATACGACAAGAAAAGCAACATTTTTCGGAGGAGAAAACACCTAAACCCCTTCAAACAGATTTGGAAACCTAAACCCCTTCTATGTCAAGAACATATAATAAACACTGTCGCATTACAGCCTCCGTCTCCGTACAGCCAGAGGGGATGAACATTTCAGGGACGTATACATGAATACATACGTCATAGATACTACGATTTTCAAGGGTTGCGGTTGTTGAAGAAAATTGTACTGGCTCTTTGAAGGGACTTTTCAGATGTTTTACCAAGCTTCTGCAAATTGCGCGAACGAACCGATCGTTCACACAGCGTTCGCACAAGAGCCCCATGGCGCGAACGAAAATTCGTTCCCGACCGAGCACGCAACCTTCGTGAATTTTTTATCCCCAACAGAAAAATATTTTTCAACTTAAGTCCAGCTCACTGATGATCTATGCTATGAACAAATCAACGAAACTGATCTCTTATCTCATTTAGTTAATGTCTAGCACCGCCTTTTTGTTGAGATCAACATCAATTTGTTGGTTGTCTGGCTGTCGCATTGCGTTCGATGATTGCAATCAATGATTGCGGAGTTGTTCGAATGAAACGCTACATCTCTTGAGAATTAATCCCTACCATTCATTTGTATTGACAATTGATAGGAAAATTATGCTTTCAAAAGATGACAGAAGATCATAATTTTTTGGTACATGAGAATAGTCCTACGTGAGAGTAATCAAGTCTTGGAATAGTAACTAAAATCAAAAGTATCTACCTATAGAGTTAAGATGCGTTTTGATGCATGCAGTATTAGCCATCAGATATTGCTTATCTTGTGTGTGTCAGCTCGCAATACAAATAAGCCTCGTAATGCGTGCATCAGCGCACGCGCACGGTATTGGTTTGCATTTGATTACTACCGCAAGTAAAGAATAACCTGTTGGTACGACGCTTTTGCTCGTCTTTAGCGACATCGGAACTTACCTTCCCTAGCAGCGAATTTCTCCCAACAGAGGAGAAGGCAACTGGATGTACTCTCGAGGTGTACTACTGATATTTGGGGTTGATCAGCGGCAGTGAAGATCGCCTGGCGTACTCCCCAGCGAACGGAAGGTAACGTTCTCATCTGTGAACTTTCAATTTAATAAAAATTTTAGGGTGTAATGGGGAGACTTGTGATTCGTAGGACGTGCATTTTATTGTGTTAGGAAGGAGTTAGGAGTTTCCCTACGAAATATTTTTCTGCATATGAATTCCTGTTAGACAGTCAAGCTTTTCAGTCCGATCGCCTAACGACACATCAGGGGGAACAAATCTGGTTCTCCATAAAAATTTTTGCAGAAGCTTGTTTACATAAATAAGCCCGTATTATGGCCTTAATTGGTCATGGAAATTCCTCTGGTTGTTGGCAGATACCTGCAATGAAGCATGTGTACCTCTTGCAATGTTCGCAAAAAAGGGCTAGGCATTCAAGGGGGTCAATGAAATGGCTAGCAAAACCGAACTTTGCCAGAAGGGGGAAATTAAATTTGTAGGCAGATGAACCAGCTACACAACATCATCAATTGTGGTATAAGCTGCTAAGAGTCGGTCATTAATTGGGGAGCTCCAAATACTACAGAGACTAATCTAGCCCGTTTCTCAGCGTTGTAACATCTGTCAACAACAACAGATCCCAACAAAAACACAAATGGCCAGCATTGAGCTACGGTGAGAACTGTGAAACGTATCCTTGGTTAGCACAGCAAACAGATGAAAATTTCAGTGCCTGGGCTGGCAGGGAACAATGATCCGGGAGTCAGGTCACAAGACTCTGACTGTGGCTATAAATATGTTCTATCAGGCCCAATACTCAGCTCTAGTACGATGGTTCTACAGGCCCAATACTCAGCTCTAGTAAGATGGTCTACCAGCCTCCATGGTTGCCAGTGCATACCCTTCCATTCATTTGCACTAAGACACACAAAATACACATAAATGAACATACAACAAAAAGAAACAGGAAAGATCAACACAAATGAGCTAACGAAAATAAAAAAGAAACACAGTGCAAGCAAAAGTAAAGAGAAAAAGATAAAATGTCTCAAAAAAACAGAAAAAAAACGAAAATCAAAAACCATACTTAAAAGAAAAAAACTTCTAGATCGAGTAAATAATGGCCTACCTAAACAATATTTATGTAAGACAAAAATTCACAAAAAATACCATGAAAAGCAATTATAAACAAAGACCAAACAAAAATGATGTACCAAAGAAGGAATTCTCAGGTTCTCAGATGGCTACTTCACTCACTCCTAAAACACATAAAAGTCACACAAAATGTAGCAATGCTAAGGTCATACATGCTGGCTGTATTAATCACAGAATGCTGCATACAAACCAGCTCGGTTCCGAAGGGCAGTTGACATAGGCCCAATAATGGAAGCCTTCTTGCAAGACCCAACAATTTACGAGATTGTATAATGATCTTCGCATTAGAGCGCGTGCTGCTAGTTCTCCATGCTCTATCTGATTATCTTAACTCTGTCACATATTAGGATTAGTGCATAGTTTATTAGGCAGAATTCACAGACTCAGCAAACGTGAGAAAATTATGCAGATAATGTGTCTAGTCAGCTGAATATGAGTTTGAAGAGAACAATTAGTAAAGAGCTGGACAGCATATCACACTCTGATAAAAAGACCTCTATGATGATCGAAATTGTGAAGGGTCATGTACAAAAGCTACATTAATGGACGCTAGTCTGCATGTCGTCTGAATGATTGATTGAGGCTGCCAACTTGCATGGACAAGAAAAAGTTATGCCGTCACCTACTGGGAGAGAAAGTGACTTTCGCAAAAGACACAAAGGACTGTGACTTGACATCTCTTATAAATGGTACCACCAAAGACCTGGTATCACTGGAGCACCAGGGCCTTGCCCTTTCCGCATATAATCTATACATCATTCGAACTGGGAAGAGCACACTGACTGCCCAGAGAAAAGTACCATGCATTATCACACAAACAGCTTCAGGTACCAAATAAGCTTTGGAACAGGAGGGAATGCTTCTCAGAAATGGAAAGAGTGTTGCTATTTCTCTGATACTGATGAAGTTGAGCATGCATCTGTCCCAGAAGAACAAGTACTTCGTCATACATATTACACCAGTCAAAATATGTCAATATGTTGCAATCGTTCTCAACAGACACCTCAACTTCACAAGAAAAGTAGTATAACAGCTCTCCAAGACTTCCAGAGCACAGAGTTATATCATAAAATTGCTCTTCCAGTCACTAACAAAGGTGTCAACTACCTGGCGAAAACTCAGTGATAAGCATGTTTATTAATAGAATTTTCATAACTACGAAAGCTATTCAAAAGACTTATTATCAGCTTCGAGCTGTAAGATGGATGCAATACCGTGGGCTCAAACTCAAACTTGGTAACAGCTTTCTTCTATATATATATAAAATTTTGATACATCTATTACTTTTGCTGACATCAGCAAACATGTACGGTGATGTCATAATTTTGGCCAATTTTCGTGAATATCGCAATTTTTAGCCACCAAAATGGGTAGTGACCACTATTTTTGTATATTTATAATCGTATCTAACATCTCTTCAGAAAAAGAGTAAAAAAATTCTTGTCTAAAGCAAATTTTTTCAGAGGTCCAAATTTAGACTGGGTACCTCTCAAACATGGGCCGATACTCCCCAAACAGTACGTTTTTGACTAAAATCACTTCATATTCCTGTTACTTGATAAATTTTAGGAAAAGTCACTATGTTTCACATGTGCAGCATGTTTCGTTCACCCTTGGCAATTGTTAAAAAATTCCCCCCTCCCTCAACCTGAATAGTGTTAACCCTACCAGACACAGGCTTTTATGAGAGTTTGCGTGTAATGTGAAAAACATAAATGTCGTCATCGTCGTCGTCTGATGGTTGATTCTCGATGTTTTCAACCTGGCGGACCGTTTGGTTCTGAGGGCGTTTAGGTACTATTTTTGTTCGACGCATTTTCTTGAAGTGTCCTTTCTTTCCACATTCGTGGCATACAGCCTCTCTTCTACATTGGCAGGCCTGGCTGTTGTGGCCTCTAGCTCCACACCTGCTACATGTTGATCTGCTGCTAGAAGTGCTTCAGTGTTCGGTTGATTGCTGATCTGATGATCGTTGTTGACTTTTCCATTTCAGAAAATCGACGTATTCTGGATCCTGTGCTGGTTCTGCAGCTCTTGTGGTGGACCCACTGTTTTCAATTTCTTTGGTTTGATGGTGTGCACATTCCATCACCTGGCCTATTGACAGAACTTTATCTAGAGTAAGATCTTCTTCAATCAACAAGAGCTTTCTGACTTTTGTTGAATGGCAAGAAGCAATTGCCTGATCTCTACTCTGATTGTTCAATTCAACTCCATACTCAGAGTGAATTGCCAGCTTCCTCAGTCTCTGGTAACAAACTGTTCTGTTGATTCTGCCTGTCTCTGTTTAGCAGCATGAAACAGAGATCTCTCAAATGGAACATTCTTCTTGACATAGAAATGAGAATTCAAAGCATTCAAAGCACTAGTGTAGGAATCATCAGTAGGGGATAAAGGGCCAGGGAACACCAGATTACGAAACGTGAATATCTCATACATAGCGCAGAGTTGTTTGTGGATGTATTGTTTTCCGCACAATTGGTGAGATTGCGCATACCGCTATTCAGTGCGCCCGCTGAATGTACGAATTTCGCAAATCATAACCTGCCCTTACTATCTTCAAAGGTTCCGTAAAGTTGCCTCCGAGCTGTACTAGCTCATGAATATCGCCGAATATCTGATAACAAGCTTGGCACGGCAGGTGTCTCAATCAGAATTTTGTAAGCACCAATCATCGTTGCATCACCGAGCATGCCGCAAATAGGAGTACAAATTGAGCGCTGCTGCTCAACAAGAACAGTTTTGAGCTAGAGTTACGAGCGATAGTTGAAAGTTTCTGTTTCTGATCAATTCGATTTAAGTGAGTTTACGATGGCCGGTAGAAAATTTCGACAGTTCAGCTTGCATCAGTTGACAAATCAATACGATTATGAAGACGAGGAGAATTTTAGTTCGCCAACTGAACGATTTCAGCGGTACCGTCAAGAACAAGACCAAGTGGCTACAAGCGCAGGGTACTCAAATGTTACGACAACTTCATCAAGTTTTGCAACTATGCTAACCGCAGGCATGATGAGCGAAAATTTTGTTTTTTCTCAGGCTACAAATGCATCGTATGTTCATCCTACAGCCAGTGAGACATATACTGCTCCATACTTTTCACCGCCGTATGCACATCCTTATCCGGTTCATTCTACACGAAATGTTTGCCCTCCTCAGCAAGTAGTAGCAGCACCTAGAATTGAGGACCATCAGCCTTCTGATGAGGGAAACTTGTCATCGCAGAGTACTGAAAAAACATAAAGCCCAGCAAAAAAACGCATGGACTGGAGAGATGATCAAGAGCAGACGTTGTTGTTATTCTGGGAAGAGGAACATCATAGTATTAACAGTGTCCATTCTAGGAGAGCCTGGCAAAAAGTTCTGGAACTCTACAATAAAAGGTTTCCACTTGAGCAAAGGACACTAGACCAGATAAAACGAAAGGTTGGTAAGATTTCGTTTGTAGTTTGTGCCATTCTATCTGACACTATTGTTGCGTGGGGACCGTTGTTCCTATTTTTCCTCAATTTTTAATCCCACTTCTTCGAAAAGTTCATCAGAGAAGATGGCAAAAATTAAGTGCAGAAAATATATGTGGATCATAGACAATCCAACAAGCAGGGACTACACTTCTTTTTTTTTATAAACAATCGAAAATTTAAACAATCGCCCCAAATATCCTTAAATCAGTAAACAATTATTAAACAATTTACTGGGGTGAAAAAGAGATTCAGGTTAAACAAATAAGGCCTTTCAATCCCATATAAACCCCTTAAATAGATTGAGCACTAGAAGAATAGAGAGAAGACAACACTTAACGAAATGAAAAATATGCCTTACAAAAAATAATAACATGACTGTCCTTTAAGTGTTAAAACGAGTCCTTTTTCAAGACAAAACGTATTCACAGAGTCTTATAAGGTTAAAAAGTCGTCTAATAAAAGATCGAAAATATTTCGCTTTCCTTTCTCCTGCTGTCCTACTATGTCAAAGCCTTCAACTGGAACGTTTCCGCATTACCTTGACTAATGCTCACTTGAACAAATGCTAAACAATTTTTGGGGTGGTTTTATACTGTAACCTAAACAATTTTGGGGCAAGGATAAAAAAATTTATTTAGTTGGAGTTTTCGATGGATTTGCACTCAGCTCTTTCTTAAATTTAGCAAATTTGAGATTGGTTCATACAATATTATTCTAATAAATAAAGAGAGCATTTCGATACGATGCATTCGTTATTTCCAAAGGCATAAGTATTTCGGGGAAAATTAGCCAGGGCAAGGGTGTTGGGTGTTCTCGATTTAAAAAGGATTTGAGGGTCTGTTTCGTTTCTGCAATCCTGGTCAAAAGTTATGGGAAAACTATTGTGCATGACACTTCAGTGTCACGACTTGCCCCATTCCTCCTTATAATCTTTTCAGTGTGAGTGATGGATTGCTGTGAATTGTGGCTGAGACTCAAGGTGATCATATTTTCTTAAATTTATAACAGCACATCCATTATCTTCTATTAAAAATTGAGGCTCTTCGTTTTTATAATTGAAGTCTTTCCCAAACATTTGGACGTGGATTATATTATACGTCTGGTCGGGTTTGAAAATGTGTGATAGTCTGGTCAGGCTTTTCATGAACTTCATGATAATACGTGGTGTTACCCTGATGATACACGGAAAAATGGCATCTGAAGTGAAAATTAATGGGTCCATGTGCATTGCAAAATCGGTCTATAAGTGTCTTTCAGTATGGTTAACGTTCTGTGCAAAATATCGTTTTTTCTGTTTATAAACTTTAGATCACGGCCCTAAGTGAGCAGTTCAAATCTGTGAAGGACTGGAACCGTAATCAAAGTGGAGGGAATGCGCGTACGATGAAACATGTCGATGTTATGAATCGAGTGCTTGGCCAGCGTGACGTATTGCAGATGCCAGATGTTGCGGAAGCTGGTGCGATAGAAGCGGAGCGACCGACAGACGAAACTGAGGACCAACAAAATACTGAAGTCAATACACCTCAGACTCCTCATGTAAACGATCAAGGTGATCAGCAGGAAGATAATGAGAAAAATGTCAACCCCAATAGAGTGGAAATCGCCACACCAGCCGGACTGAATGATGCAGTGAGACAGAATAACCGACGAGAGAGGAAGCGTAGAGTAAGAAGTACTCCCAATAGGGAGGATGTAGATAACACTTAAGAAACTCTTGTGACGCAAGGCAACGAATACCTGCAGGTCGCTAAGCACTTACAGGAAAATAGCAAACACTTATTTTTGCTGATTTTTCAGCTGCTTTTAAAGAATTCATGCAGCGCATGTACTCTGGTCCAAGTGGCAGCTCAAGAACGCCCTCGAAAAGTAAAAAAAGGCCACATCCTCCCGAGAGCCCTGTCAGTAGCAGTGACGAATACTGACTGGCATGAAATCTTATAGATACTTTCATGAACTTATGTTGCAGCTAGCTGTGTTACGTCTTGATTTATTTTCTTGGTGTTGCTAAAAAAAGAGGTCGTTAAAATCTGATGTGCAAAATACACATGGACATGTCTTCTTTGAAACTCGTTGGGATGTTTGAGAACATTTTCTACTTCAGTCAAACTTGCACTGATGTTTTTTGTATCTTCTAGGCACCCCCCCTCCCCCTCAGTTAGATCACTGCTGGAAATGTTTTAGCAATATTCAATGATAATATTTTCATTGTAATATTTTTATCATTGAACCTCCAAAGCATAGTAACACTTTTCCTTAAAAAACAAGCAGTGTGGGTATCTACTTAGAGCCTTGAAAGTAATGGATTCCATAGGTAAAAGTTCGTAAACGTACAGATCTGTTCAAACTAACCCCAAAATAATGATAATCATAAAATAGAAAAGAGAGAAGGAGAAAAAGCAACCCTGGACGGGTTTGATGAAGTTTGTGTAGGGGGGAGATTTATAGCAGCAAATGTTAAGATGAAATGGCGCACTGTATATTGCAAAATCACAGACAAAATAATCTATCTGTGCGATATCAATCTCTACGAATATGAGTGTCTAGTCTAGAAAGAAACCCAAGAATAAAGTTCTTTAAGCATTTTCTAAAAATAAAAGACTCATGTAAACAATGTAAATATCTACAACAACCAGTCCAGAATGTACAAAAATAGGAAGAGTCGGATACAGATTTTAACCATGCAACTATCATTTCTTCCAGTTTTTTAGCCTACATGATCTTCATTAATGTCTTCTTTAAGCATCTCCCGCAAGTCTTCTCCATCAAAATTGTCCTCCTCTCGATAGTCCACATCATTTTGAGGTGGTGGTCTCTCAAAGATCCATTTATCGTTAAAGTCAATGTAAATATTGTGTAGAACAACACAAGCAAACACAATCTTTGTGACTCGGGGTAATCGGTCATCAATTCCCTTAAGCAAAATACGGAATCTAGACTTAATCATGCCAAATGCACATTCCACGGCGACACAGGCTTTCGACAGCTCCTTGTTGAATTTCTTTTCTGCAGAATCTTTCGCTTTGTCAGAATATGGCTTAATAATTGTGGTAGATATTGGATAACCACTGTCACCCAGTAAGTGCGGTCGTACTGGTCTATCATTCACTTGCTCAATAGGGCTTCTAAACCCCAAATCAAGAATTCTACCTAAATGCGTGTTGCGAAGGACTCTTGCATCATGCATAGATCCGGGAAATCCAGCAGCGAAGTCGATGAATCAGCAATCGCCATCGACAACTCCTTGACAAACGACATCGTATTTCTGATATCTACTGTAGTAGTCCTCCGGGTTTTTTTCAGGTGCACAAGTAGAAATATGAGTGCCATCAATTGCACCTATTATGTTCGGCAGTCGGCTTCTCCTCTTAAAGCTTTCAATAACGTTTTTTCTTTCTTGTACGTTCTGGGGAAATCTAATGCATGCCGATTTTAGCGAATTCAAAACGTGTAAAACATCCTCAAAGGCTTCTCTTGCAGTGGTTTTCCCTACACTGAAAACATCACCAAGGGTTACGAACGGTGATCCATGAGCCAAACGATAAATACCAATGGCAAGGACTTTTTTGGGATCTACAGCGCGGCGATAGTTAGTCTTTCTCCGAATAAGCCCTGGTAAGCACATGCGCAGTATCACATTAAAGGTTCGGCGCGACATTCGCAGTTTTTGCCTGAATTGTTTGTCAGGCACTTCCTCGTTATAAAATGTATGTTCAACCCACGACGAACGTGGACGAGGCATGGTCCAAAATGTAGGTGCTTTCCATGTTCTTTCTCTTCGCAAATGTATGGCGTATACCTGCATTGTGTGATAGTATGACATTAGCAATATTATCAATGTCTCCGCTTCATGTAGTTGATTTCTGAAGAATTCGCATAGGTGAATATACGTCCCCATTAACAGCGCAAACATCCGCTCTCTGGTATCCATGACTATCAAACTGCCTGTGAGTTCAGAACATGAGCTCAGTCATCTCAGCCACTCAATGAACGCCAGGTGTTTTTCGTTGTTATCTGATTAGAAAACTGCTGTGCAAGTCAGTGCACCCGCTCAATAATCAAAACCTGATCACAAGATATTCAAACTCGAATATCTCTACCACCTGCATCGCGCTAGTGAAACATGATTAGTGCCGGTAGAAGATAGTCAGATTTTGGTGCGCCCAGGCCCGAAGTTTCAAATACTTCCTGAGTATCTGGTCTCACCATGTGTAGTAACATGGCCTTCTTCCTCTGATCATTTCCAATCCCTGAGGCTTCTAAGAAATACTCAAAACTCTTCTTCCATTTCTCTCATTTCTAAGCTACTGTGTTGGGGTCTCCATGACAATTAAATGCTTGTACTCCAGGCACTTGTATGTGAGTAGACATATTTTCTACAGTCTCTAAGCTCACTCTACACAATTAATTGTCCTCAGTCGCCATTGTAATGCTCTAGATAGCGCAGACTCAAGACTAGTAAGCACCATGTGACTGCTTTCATGAAGCTCTCTTACACAACTCTCCCTGGCACTAAAACCCATCTCTCATATGGAGACTAAATCCTATACATGATAAAGAGGTTACTACAAACATGAGGCCAGGTCACATCTGATAAATGACACGCGCTAAGGTACGGCAGATAATTTCCCCCTCCTCGGTAAGTGTGACATGTTTTTGAGAAATTCCAGAAAGGGGAGGGTTAGCAAAGTTCCAGTATCGGCAAGGGGTTAAGCCAAACAGAAGAAAACATGAGAGAGGAGAGATGAAATTTTTTGTTGTAACCTTAAGGTTTGTGTTATAAATATCCATGAAATATCTGTTCTGCACTTTGCATGGCCAGTCAAAAATTGCTATTATAAGGGAGGGTGTCAGGGACATTTAGGCTCACAGGGGGTGCCCACAAGAAGAAGGGAGTGGAGTACATGCTGAATATGCGGTTCGGGAAAAGAACCATTCTGAGGTACGGTTAAAAATGTATCTTACTACAGATATGACAATATGGGCACAGAGTCTGTTAGAAGAATGGCAGTACAATGCAATCAGCGAGTAAAAAAGGTTTTGAACAACTTCCTTTAAAGGAACACAATCGCATAATGTTTTATTAGCTGTTTGTAAAAGTACCCAGGTAAATTCAGCATCCCAAACAATGTTTTGTTTTTTATCAAAAGTTCTACATTTCCAGGTTTCTTATTTAGTTGCCAGGACTCGTAGGGTTCTCCGCAGAGGAAACATAGTGTGCAGAGGGGTTGAATCCCCCTGTTTTTGGTCAATCCTCCCCTTTTTGGCATCCCCTCCCTTTTTAAAATTTTGGCAAATGACCGCCCCCCCCCCCCCCCCCCCCCCCCCCCCCCCCC
>JAOBRC010226133.1:0-14710 GCA_027575255.1 Scolionema suvaense | reverse complement strand
AGACTAATAAGACACACATAAAGACCTTTTGCCTTTTCATGATTTTGTCTTATTCTGTGAAATGCAGTAACAGGCTTGTCCCTGAGACGTGCGCATGCACGCAGGCATGCAGGCAAACTGTCACTACGAGTGCTATTCTTAGCCAGTCATAGTGCAGGCAGATTCTTCATGCAATAGAAAATCGTGCGGGTAAAAAAATTAGGTGCTAACGGCGTAAATTTCAGATTTCCAGCTCCACAGATACGTAAAGTGAGCACATCGATTCAAGAGGGCTCATATAAGGCATCTAGAATTAGTGCATGAGTTTCAGCAGACCAACTCGCTCCGCTAGTGACTGCATAGTGGGTCTCCCGGAAGAGTAACTCATCAATGCAGTATTGCAGTTACAATCGATCCTATAATGGGGCCAGTGTAATGGTTATAATGGAGGAGCTACACCGGAGAAGATCGCTACAATGGCATGCCTGGTTTGGGTTTCCAGGACATAAAGTGCCCCCCTTGCCCTAAGGAAAAATTTGGTTGCGCGGGCGCTGCAGCCCTATTGCTAGTTTTACATGTGCCATAAATAGTGCAAGCATACGAATACTCCTGGGGAAGTCTGCTGTAAAACACTATACGCACCATAAAATTAGCAGGAAATTTGGTCCAACTGCATCATTAGGCATATAAATAGACACAAAATGTCACACCAATTAGCAGGATTGCCAATATTAATAGCATTGAGATCAACAAGGTGAGAAGTGTTATGTATAAACAGTAATTTATAGCTTGATGAAGAGTTTCTCACATGAAGACATGCTTGGTAAATTCTAGGCACAAGTAAAAAATCTTTTTCAGAAAAATTTCACACTATGAAATTAGCACGCACAAGCATCCCATTTAAACACCCTATCTCCTTCATCAATGCATCTTTCATTAATAAAGTCGGACTTCAACTTAGAGTAATAATTGGCTCACAATCACTCACCTGTCCGGGTGGAGGATAGGAACCAGGAACTCCTGGAGGAGGGTAGGAGCCAGGCGCGCCAGGTGGAGGATATTGACCGGTTCCTGGATACGGAGCTGGGGGATACTGTCCAGGTGCTCCAGGCGGTGGATACTGACCAGGTGCTGGATACTGACCTGGAACTCCAGGTGGTGGATACTGGCCAGGAGCAGGATATTGCCCAGGTGCTCCAGGTGGATATTGACCAGGCGGGGGGTATTGTCCACCACCTGCAGGTGGAGGATACTGTCCAGGTGCTCCAGGAGGTGGGTACTGTCCAGGAGGAGGTTGGCGAGGGTAACTACCCGGCGGAAGATTCTAAACAAAGAAGAAAAACACAGGATGATATACAGAAAAACAAGCAAACGTGATCTCAATGAAGTAGAGTAGTCAGCCGTATAAAATGTGCAACCCTATGTGTCAGATAATCATGTGAACAACAATATTGGGATCAAGTCAACCCCATCCTCAATATGGACAACAGATCATGTAAAACAGAGCAATATCTGATTTAACGCAATACACCGCTCTCAAACGATATTTCCCCTGGCTATAGATCTAGCAAAAACGTGAATACTCATTTTTTATTTGAGTAAAATAGCTCAAGCGATTCTTCTGCAATGTTGGTTTGAAGTTTAATATCTTCACTGTACCTCTGATTCCTAATTTGGCTCATCAGTGACGTCACATATGACTGTTTCTGAGGGTTATGGATTTACTTTTAGTAACTGAACTGTTAAAGAGTTTGTTAAAACACTATGAGCAACATATTATCCCTCTCTGTGAGATTAAACAAAATTTAAGTTTACACATTTATGTTCCATGAGGAGCAATTAGTCATAAATTGTTTAGGGTAATTTGACTTGGTCTGACCATGTGCCATGCATAATTATTGTTCCGAACCAGAATGGTAGCTAACCAAAGTTCTCCATGACTTTGAAAGCACAGATCTCTGGAACACGACAGCTTTTTTCATGAAATAAAAAGCAACACTCCTGTTTTTGAAGGCTCTATTAGCATGCCATCATTTAAGACCACTTCATTTCTGTAGACGATATCACAATTCCTGGAAAATCAACAAAACTTGCTCAAAATTTTGACTCAACTCCTATTGTATGCAAAACCGGAACCACGAGCCAGGTTGTGATGAATTACCACTCGTTTGAATGCTCTTTATGAGCTCTTTGTGGTAAACTTTGATTGGTAGTTCTGCTACAAAAAGTTTTCTCCTGGCAGAGACGTTTCTAAAGCGCACTTTTTTCTCATTGCCACTTTCCATAGGAAATTTTATAATGGCTCTGGCAACGAAATTCAGCCAGAATACGCCCATGAAAGATGGGTTCCCACAGTGTAAACTGCAGGTCGTTGGCCTGCATCAAATGTTTCAAATAAAAACGTTTTCTGGAGGAGAGGGGTAATTTTTTTTGATCTTCAGCTTCCAACATGGCCCACAAAAAGATGTGACAAGGAAAGAGTGCAACAAGTGAAGGGGTGCTTGGAGGTACAGAGTCGTATTTTCTGTGCTTCAGTATCTTAGGTGGAGAGTTGAATGTTTATAGATAAAACAGGTGAGGAACTCATCCTAGATAGCGTTCCATATTCTGCCCATGAAATAAAAAAAACACGACACTTTGATTCTTTATTTATATTCTCCCTTTTTCCTAGAAGAAAACTAAATGCCGACAGGCACACGATTTCCAACAGTGCATATTGTGGATTCAGATGGCTACTTACCTTGATTCCATGAGCGTGGCTCAAGATCTCA
The DNA here is from genome assembly GCA_027575255.1 of Scolionema suvaense. Lineage (NCBI taxonomy): Eukaryota > Metazoa > Cnidaria > Hydrozoa > Limnomedusae > Olindiidae > Scolionema > Scolionema suvaense. The sequence continues at coordinate 11,960 of JAOBRC010226133.1, read as the reverse complement.
TCAACACAGCTTGAGCAAAGAAAATTACGAAGGTGGAAAATTTACACCCCCCCCCCCCCCAAAAAAAAAAAAAAAATTCCACTTGACCAGTTCAGTTCCATATCTTAGAACCAGGATACTGGAAACAAGAAATTTTTTTAGAGCGGCCTTACACACAAAACCACCAAACAACTTCCGGACAAAAATTGCCATGCCTGTTCGGAACACAAGTCTTCTCAAAGAAACTGAATGGTCTCAACAAGCCAACTTAAGATGAACTTTTTCACCAAAAATTGCAAAAAACAGATTGACGCAGGTCTTCACATACCTTCACGAAACCTCAATAATAATTGCAATTTTCAGACACATATACACTAAACGAGGGTTTTCCATCAGGACACATGAGCCACACCCTTAGCAACACTTTACTTAAAATGCACACCAAAAATTACAGAACACTGATCAACTGATCCCGAAAAACCATTAAACATGACCAGTTTTGGGCATAAATTACCCCATTCCAGTTGACATTGAGATTCCCAGACATGACGCAAAATTCATAGTATACTTCACATTGCCTCTAAGAAATATTTATATATAAATATTGAAATATTTTCAAACAAACCATAAAATTGCAGCCGGCAAACTGAGGGGCCACTTTTGCCAGACATGACACATTGTTCCTTGTTGCATCTAAGATTCATATCAACGGTTAAATAAGACTAATAAAGTGTTCTAAAATATATTGGAAAAAACAATAAAAAATAGTAAATTTTAGACCTAGATCACCACCTGCCAGCTGAACATGAATTTTCCCATTTTTTCTTCATTTCTCTCATCTTGTGTACCAACAACACAGACAGTTGCATGCCACCTAAGAGACAGGCGTGATGAATGTTCACATGTGCACCGGCACTTTTTTCACAGATAGGCCTGGAAATAAGCCATGGCAATCTGAGAATAATTTGCTGCCTCACATCTGCATATGGGGGTCTTGAGGGGGGGGGGGGGGGGGCATATGAGCTTCCCTGACACGTCAAGGGCAGAGCCCAGGAAGCTTCAGCGATTTTGCACAAACAAAGGCTGAAAATATCTTAAAACCTACCAGGTTCAAACGAGAATTCACAAAGATCACAGGGCAGAAGACAGCTAGCTACATCCCACACAAATTCACATTACACGGAGGAACCCAACAACATCAACAACTAAGGCTTAAAGAACTCAAAATTCTCAATGGGCAGAGTTGCTCCAAAGAAAGGAGTGATCGGCTTGGTCCTCGGAGGAATTGTATTCTCTTTTTCTCAAGAGCGTGTTAGTAACCCTAAAGAATGCACGCATGCAAACCTCAATTTGAGAAATAATTAAATACAGTGTAAGCCTATCATTTCAGTGCATCACCTGATGAAAGCAAAGTCGCTAGCTCCATACTCATAGAAGCAAACGTGAAGACCGTGCCATTACATGTATGTCCAAATAATTGGTTTCTTGTTTAGATATGTGAAGCACTGACAGGAATAGAAACATGTTTTTCAAAAACTTTTACCAGAAATCCGAAAATTTAGGAAGCGTGAAAAAAATAAGGAAAACTTTCATTGTTTCAAATAAAAACAACATTGTCTAGAGTGTCTATACAACCAAGCTTCCATCTTATCACAGAATGCGAGCAAGAGATTCCAGACATGGCTGGTGATGTGTATTGAATTTTTTAGAGAGACCATATATCATGCCCACGCACTAACCTAACTTCCTTAAGTTAGAGAGTCAATAAACCATTCCCGAGTATGAGCAGTTTTTCATCCAGCTAACCATGTTCTTAATTCTAGGACACATATTGCTGATCCTAGGGTTCAATGGCTATGACCAGTGGTTTCATTAGACCAGTGCAGGCGTGTAAATCAGCACGTCTTCCTTGCTATCCATGCACCCCTACTTTTGAAAAGTTGGCTGTCTGATGTAATCAATATTTCTAAGTAACTACCATGATTGTAGTTTGCCTGCCGCACTATCGAAATTCGTCTGTTTAGAGAACTTTCGAGTTTCTCTCTGCTGGATCTACTTATCAGAAGGCCTGATCAATAATGAAATCGATCTCTCACATATGTTGTGGTAAACAGACACAATTAACTAACTATTGCCAAGGTTCTCTATTTCATTCTAAGACAGTGACATGCATATCTTGTTGTCCCAAGGCTGTTTATATATGTTTAAAAACAACCAGCTAAGCGCATTTACTTGGCAGATGAGAAAGATGGCTGTGCAGAGGAACAATGCAGATACAAATGTTTTTATTGAATGCTACAAGTTCATTTTGACATGCACTTTATATTATTTCTAAACACGTTATTCTCCAGTCATTACAATCATGGGCAAAACATCTCTGCATTTCACATAAAACACTTACAGCCTCGTTTGAGTTTCACAATGGAGCAAACACTGTGAATGCATATATACATATTCAGTTTATTCACACCAGGGTGGTACCTACCCTATACTACTAAGGTTAAAGTGTAGCCAAATGCAATGAAGATTTAACTTACATACAGACTTCCATACAGACAAATGCTTGTGGATACCATTTTTGGGCCTTCTAGAGCCAGGTAGGTAATCTTGTCTTAAAGATAGAACAAATTTGCTAAATTTTCTGTGGTTTTGCCCCACATTCCACTCAGGAACCTTAGAACGCCCTTGAAAACTGCAAGCTACACACAGCCAAGAAAGTAAACAAACAATTGGCAATACGCATGTCTATTTTTCAATATTGCATGTTTACCAGAAAACCTAAGAAAACCACTGCATGAAATAGCAGATACGGATCAAAATGATAGTATTGAAGAACCACATACTTCCTTCTCTCCCTGAAAAGTAGTCAAGTAGCTTTATGGAAATCAGCAATCATAAATGAGATTTCAGTTCTCAGAGAAGGCGTTCATACAAGGTCTATTAAGGCTTCAACGTCAGACCATACATTGTCAGACAGTGCAGACATATCCGAACCCCAAGAGCTGTGTTCCAGAAAATAAAAATAACACAACTCCGCCAGCTTCAGCCAGAAACCTAAAGCCATTTACTTTATAAGCAGGGTACACTGCATGCCCTAGGGCCCAAAGCTAACTATCAACATTTATTCAAAGGTTGTTCAAGCTAATCTGAGCTTTGAAGACACACTTAGAGACATACAACTAGATTACAAGGCCATGTATTGATTTTGAGATGATGAAGAACTAACAAAAACACAAGAGCGGTATCAATACCTTGGCAAACGGTCTCTAGTTTGATGAGCAGTTTGGGTACCCAATGGGAGGGCTAGGACACGTCTATCTCTCTCTCCTGCGAACAGGTTTGTAACACTGCCGATGATTGGACAGTGGAAGCTTTGATATAGAACTAAAGTGTGGAGAAAGACCATGGACCAAGGCGGAATGCAAAAAAAACAACAACAACAACAACTGATAAGACAAAGAAACAGCTGCTTCAATTCCAGGCATAAACACCAAAAAAACGGAATCTTGACCCTTCTAAGGTTGTACAGTAAAACTTATTTCCTTTGAATTAGTGCACACTGGAAAAATCTGAGCAAGATAATAAAACTGTGTTTTACAGAAATGCACGGTTTACAGAAATGCACGGTGAGGGGGGCATGGGGGCACCCCATGATCACAAAAATGGCCTGCCCCCTTCACTGGGCACCCCCATGATTTTCCCAAATTTTCCAAAATTTACCAGATATTGCCAGCAGGTTTTAGATGTTTATTGAGTGAGTTCATTTAACATGTTGCGTTCGGGGAACGAGCATTTTCGTTTTTGGGACCAATTTCTGGCACCAATCTTTACAGCCCAATTTCAAGCTTTTCTGAATGGTTTAGGCAAAGCCGTAACGAGCATCAGAAAGAGCATTAAATTTTAAACAAATTGTGTCGATTGGTGGCTGCGAAAGTCGTAAAATTTTGATTTTTTTTCTTGAAATTCGAGGATTTTTGGATATCCTGCCGCACTCAACGTTTTAAATTTGCATAAATTATCATGCTTTTCTGTGTTTTTTGCATTGATAACGCATGTACCCTAAATCAGCACCTTTTTCGCAAGAACAGTGCGATTTTCTACAGCTTTCCATGCGCTTCAAGGTATTTTTGACAGTCTTACAGGGCACAAAAATGCCCTCCGCCCTTCCCTTCAACGGGTACCGCCCCTCCCATACGCTAATAGTCTACGGGAAAACCCTGAAATGAGAGATCTTTTGTCGTCACCTTTGATTTTGCCATTGTTCTAACAAAACAGATGAAGCTTGCATCACCCATAACATGTTGCAGATGCACTATATGAACCAACTTTCCTGGTAAAAGTAATTGTATGTTGTTCTTTGCGTCAAATATAACTAGCTACAGAGTTTTACTTTTGTACCAAGAGATTGGAAACAACAGTCACGAGAACTGAAACACATATCAATAAAGATGTTGGTTGCTACAAGAGAACCAGCTCCGAGCCATGTAGACTCCCCATTTCGGGATGATCGCCACATCCACAGATATCTGGAAGGCACTGAAAGCCATGAGGACTTGGAACCACCAGGAAAGATGAAAAATTCAACTGATGGTTGCGATCTGGTGCGGGCCCCTGAGTAAGCATCGCCTGCCTCCTGCAAGACACCAGCCAAGTCCTCTGACACCGTCCGCCCTGAACATACGCAAGGCCAAAACACATAATGGAAGAGATCACTGCAAATCGTATCGTTGTTGCCTAGCGTAACCCACTAACACAGAGCCCAGTGCTTAGGACAGCACTTAGAAAGGGTATGCCACAGGTCACGTGACAACCGCGCGGATGAGGCCAGTGGCATCAAAGATTAAGGACAAGAGCACAGAAAAGAACTAACGCCAGGCTCATATCATCGAAACTTCCTGTGCATCTCAATCCTTCACTATCCACCACCAGCACTCAAACTAAGGTCATGCGTCGACCTCTGGTGGGCTACAGCAATCGTCTCAAACTTACAGCTCACTCTAAAATTACGTGCTAGGCAAACCCTAGCAAGCCGAACAGACTCCGATGGATGCTTACATCGACGATGGATGGATACAATGGTATCTCCCATCGTCAATGGTCTTTCCCATCTTCAATAGTCTTTCCTAGAGTCAGCTAGTCTTTCCTAGCAGTCATTTACAAGCCCATTGCGGGTGAGGAAAAGAGATTGGAAACAACAGTCTATATATCAAATTTTTAAATTTTGTTCTTGTCCTTTTGCGTTCATTTATTTTGTCAAATTTTGAAAGCCTCATCTCCGGACTTCGAACAGATTTTGCATATTGTTTTTCAAGATCTTGCGTACTTTGCAAATCAAACTAAAATTATTTTTACGGTTCTTTATAGCTGACAAGTACCCCTCATGTGGTATATGTATTTTAAATACATGTACATCAAATGAATGCCCTATTCTTACACATTATTAATGATCACTTTAGAGCAATACACTACTCTAAAATCACACATCACATGGAGGCAGATCTTGCAAAGACATGGAGACTGGCTTTTATTTGAGCGAAAAAAGCTTCATTGGTACTTACGCAGTGTGACTTCAGGGTTTGATACACTTTTCCTACTATTCTCAATTTTACTCATTAGTGACGTCATATCGGAGCGTTTTTAACGTCTGTGGTGTTCCTTAGCAACTGAACATTTGAGGGATTCCTTTAAACGCTATGAGCAACATCTTACACCCCTCTTTTAGATTAAGCAAATTTTAGATTCATACATTTGTTCAATAAGTAACAATCTAACAAGCAAGATGGGATAGTTCCACTTGCTCTGACCATGCGTCATGCATAGTTACAACTCGGAAGCAAAATGGCAGCAAGTCAAAATTCTCCATAACTATGAAAGCAGATACCTCTGGAACTACAACTACAGCTTTTCTCATAATATAAAAACCTGCAGTCACATTTTTGAAGGCTCTACTGCCACGTCAACAATAATTTTAGAACAATATATTGCTTTAATATAACCTAACTGTTTCTGAACCATTTTCCAAAACCAAACACTGAAGTACCCTTCTGGAAATTGTTAGAATTGGATTCGCAATTAAGGTAATCTACACGATTCCAAGAATCTGGCATGTCTGGAAAATAGCAGTACAATGAAAATTTATCTAAACAAATAAACATACCTTTGCAGGATCCATTATCAAAACTATAGTTACACACAGCCGCAACTAAAATTCTGGCCTGCTTCACAAGGAAGACAGCTAGAGCATGTGCACACTAATAGCTATGAAAACAGAATAATTATTAATACACCATATTATATAACAACCCAGCTACAGCAATATTTAAGATAACTACAGCTAAACACAGTTCAAGCCTAACAGAGTAAGGTATATTCATAAATACAAATTATTCTATCCATCTATATTTATCCAACTATCTAGATGGAATATTATAGAAAACTAAGAGGTGCCTTCTCATACCAGACAGTAGATGTTCTACCAGCATATACAGCGCTTACTTTAGCCCCACGTGTTGCTATCGACTATCGAACGCAACAGGCTGCCCCTCAAGGTTCAAAACAATAAGACCCTTAGCAAAACATGAAAAAAGCTGCCCTTTTTCCAGAAATCAAACGCATGTCCTGCTCGTCTGGAATATGCACTGATATAACAAATTATTATTTTATAGCACGGTCTAATCATTAGGGTGGACTGGAACCTTGTGTATGTACGGTTCTTACTGAAACGCAACCAACAAAAAACACTATCTGTTCCCTTATGTATAAACTACCCTCTTTGATTATGTCCATCAGAAACCGGGATAGACCAGAGGAAACCGTGACTGTTCTTCGTTTCCATAATGGGGCAGCTGCTATGATGGAAAACGACGCCGCCTGTTCGGTCGGCAGAAGAAGCCGACCTTGGAGGTAGAAATGCTGACTGACCATGGAATACGGCGTGCACGAAATTTCGTGCACGCGATTTGGAAAGCCCTGTGTTTGTCATTGCTTTGAAAGCACAAACCGTGGTAGCAAACTTGACCAAGGTCACAGAACGATGCGGCAAGCTTGCAGAGACCCTCGGATGCCTGGTATGGGGTTCCAGGATATAAAGCGTCCCCCTTAGAGGAAGTGAACTTGACAGCGCGCGCAGTTCGATGAGATCGTTTGGGAGGCGCGCGATCATCGCGCTCGCACTACGAATGTCCGGGAGAACACTGGGAGATGCGCGCATACATGCTGGCATGAAGGCAAAATGATTTTACCAGCGTTGTTTCTCTATAGCCATCATGCGGGCAGAGGGCAATATTCAGAAAAAAAGGCGCGGGAAGATTTCTAACTTTTCGAGTGCAGTCTACAGCTATCATTCATTTACTTTTGTGTTTACATACTCATACTATGGCCTGTTTGATCACACAACAATAGCTGCGACCATTATCAGTTGTTTCCAGCTTCTATTACACTAATTATCTATGCATGTGGACCTACTCAGATTATCAGATAGGTGGGCCACTGAAATGAACATCATTAGCGCGAAATCGGCTGCCTCTTTTCTCTCAACTGATACATGATCAATCTTTGTTCGAATGTCTCACAAGATAGATTTATGCAGCCACATCAGAGTAGCCCATGTTTGTCACAGTCAGAGATGAGTGCCGTAGGAAACCAAGTGAAGCAAGCGACTTTTGAAGCATGGAGTCTATCAGCAATTGGGCGTAAGACTTTCTCGCGAGGTTACATTTTATACATGTCTGATGGGATGTGGTGTAAAGTGTGTTCTAAAAAGATCGCCTATACAAGCATCACTCGGTTAAAGGAGCAACACTGGAAGCGGCAGATAGGATCATCAACGGAACGAACTTCATAACAAAACATTCAGTATGCATTATTATCTCTATGACACTGAGACTTTGTCCATTGTTTTGGAATCCCTAAGAGCATCAAGGGGCCCTGGGATGGAGGTTGTCTATTGCTTCGGAATCCTGGTGGGGTCTGAGACTGAGGCAGGGGATTGGGACTAAGGTTGCCCATTGTTTGGCAATCAGAAGGGTCTGGGTTCAAGGTTCAATCTTTCAAACACATCTTCTTATGCTACTTACAATTAAATCAATACACAAACATCATTATGGAAAAAGCTAACCCTAATTTTGTTTACTAGTTGAATTTTCGTCAGCTCAGGAGGCTGATTTGATCAGAACTGTTGTCTTGACTTGAATGAGCAGTTGCTTGGCTTCCATTGGCATTGGTGTCTCTGGTCACAGTTTTGTCTGGATTCTAAAATGGCCTCCAGTGTTTGGCTTTCGGCTTTGCCTTTCTCCACTCAAAAAAGAAACTTCTCCAACTTTATGATAAAAGATTTATGCGCGCATCTCTAGTTACGTCTTCAGTCTTAGTTGGGCCTGTCTTTAAACATTAAGTTTCCAATGCTTCTCTAACTTTTCTTGATGAATACTGACTGTCGATTCCAAGAATTGTTGGTTCCAGCAAATTAAATCGACCACGACAGTTTCCATTGATACATTGATAGTGTCTCTTTGGTGTTCTAGGGCTCTAGTGATTACTTTTTTCTTAGTTTCACCCACATCAGATTTCCCACAGGAAAAATTGGATCAATACACACCAGGATAACTGTTAGGTGGTAGTTTGTTTTTGTTGCTGCAAAGTATCTCCATGAGATTGGGTCTGGATGAAAACACAACTTTTACAACTTTTTCTGTGTAAATTCGTTTTAATTTTGAACCAATTTTTGGAATCCATGGAATCTTAATCAAGTAATTGTTTTCAGTTCCATCATTGGCATTACTCAAAGGATTTTGGCAATCTCTGGCTATCTTTGAGAGTTTGATTTGTCATGGCCATTTTCAACAAAGATGTCAATCAGAAATTGGGTCCACGGAATCCACAGAAACGAAAACAGAAACTCTAAATTGTCATTGGAAATTCTCAGAATACTTATTTCCACTGCCAAGAAGTAAAACCGAAGTAAGATACTGATTTACAACAAACCAGCATTATCGCTACATTCACTACATTGGGCATTTTGTTTCAAACCTTGGCTGCTTTTCTTGTCGTCACTATTCCTGGGCGCTCTGCTATGAGAAGACGGGGGTAGAGTTTAGGGTAGAGAGGTCAAATGTTATTTATCACGTCAGTCACCCAAGAGCGCTCTTGTTTCCAAAATCGAGTGATCAGGGTGCAAGCAACTTGTCCCTAGTAGGTACCAAGTCTACCCCTAAATTGTCTTAAAGATTTGGTAAATACGGCTGCAGCGCTCAATGCTCATTGTGCCTACACTTTGTAGCAACTTTTAGTTAGAAAATCATTGCATCGATGAAGTAATATAGTGGTAAATCTCTCTGCTCTGTCATAACTATATTCTACAATCTTCCCCGTCTTGAAATGTTGTGTGCCCACATGTGCCCACATGTAAGTTTGGAAATGACTTCACTGAGCCGCAAATTTGCCGACGGCTCTCTCGCAGTATCTCCAGGCAACATTATTTACAAGTATTCGAAATTAATCAAAGCTCATGTATTGTAAGAAAAAAAGGAAGAACACAGCCACAAGAGCTTCAGGGAATATGTATGAAAATTAGTGATTTCAATGCAGTTTATGGCGATAGACAAGTTTATATTAGATTTTCCTGTGCATTACCCCCTGGTTCAGAAAGCGTGAATAAATGAACTGGCCATGTGATCAGTTTCAGTTTTTGTTTCCGTGGATTACCATAAGCCTTTATCGGAGCAAATTTGCCTGGCTCTTGATAGGAATCACTTAAAAACACCTTCAAAAAATCCAAGGTTTACATAGTGGGCATCCCCTCTTATGGACTTCCAGAAAATGTCGTAAATGTGGTGTGTGTATGTGTGTGTGTGTGTGTGTGCGGGGTAAATCAATTTCCTGCATTCATGGGGGATTGGCATTAATGGGGGGTATATTTATAAATAGGGGAACACAGTTTTGCCATAGCAACAATCAGCAATTTTAAAAAAGGAAACATGGAATGAATCAAAGTGTAACCAATGACAGCTCACACAGTAGCCCAGTCACTCGCCAGTCTCCGCTGCGCTCCCCAATTATACTGGACTTTTATATTTCCACTCTACGACCGCCAAGTGGCACATACTTTATCTGCGCTCCAAATCTTGAGCGCAGTGAATCCAACCAATCAGCAGCTTGTCACAGGCCTCACCAGAATTTGACTACATGCGATAATACATCAATTTTTACGTTGGGTTATGCGTCCAGGTCCTGGTCAAGAGATCGGGTGAGCTGCCACTAAGCTCTTTTCTCGCCTAAACTGCACCGAGGAATGAATTGCAGATGGCAGAGAGAAGAGGATAATTAGTCACTGTGAAGCAACAACGTATACTTTGTCACTCCTTTACCCTCTGAGAGCTACGAGTGCAAGTATGATATCGAGAGGATACCAAATTCCTTCAGCTGGAATGAAAAAACCAGGCGCGATGGTAGGGGTGCTGGGTTATACAAAAAATCATAAGAGATCATCTAAAGAAAAAAATTGAAAAGTTGAACACAGAAAGAATTCCAAAGACAAACGTCGACATCAAACACAAAACCAAAGTGAAAGAAGCTGTTCTAAATCTAACATCCAAGAAACTTGCAGAACATCAAAAAGAACTTTTGAATCTTGCCTTGGTCCAAAATTTGTACCATCCCAGAGAGTTGACGTCATTCGAATGTTTCGTCTGATTTCTCAAATGTTGTCCTTAACTTCTACGACGTTGTTTTGAAAAATCTGCGTTGTAGTAAGGAGAGAACGGCGGAGTTTCCCTAGGGCAATCGAACAAAAACGCAACTTTCGAACATGCTTACATAACGTCGCCGTCGCAGATTTGCCTTGCGAAACCTCACTATTGAAACCACTGAATTTAAAAACAAAGAATAATATGACGAAAGATGAAGTTAGAGCACTGAAAGAGATCAAATGTGATTCAACCAATAAGATTCATCCATTTGACAATGAATCTAATTTGGCTGTTATTATGAATGACGAGGCCATCGTAAAATTAGAAGAACAACTTAGAGAATGTGAGGTCTTCGACGTCCACCCAAAACATAAAATAGCTAAGAAGTTTAGAAGGACAATCAGCAAACTCAAGAAGGAAGGTAAAGTTGACAAAAAAAACCCATTATGAAATGTACCCATCGGACCTGTTTCCACTGAGAATGACCGGAATGATTAAAGCTCACAAGCCAGAGAAGAATTTTCCTATACAAATTGTAGTATTGACAATTGAAACACCTTCGTACGGAACATCTGCTAAACTCGTCAAAACAATTCAACGAACTCTGAACAAAAATGCCACAGGGGTTACTAAGTCTACATCATTTAAATCAGAAGCAAGTGAATGGACAATACATCCCAATGAAGTTAAATTTATACCTATCAAATCAATACCGATAGATCAAGCTATCACTGATATGACAGATATTCTTGCAAGAGACATTAGTGACATAAAGAAAAGAACAAAATTAATGTTATTAGATATACGAGAATTGATGATATTATGCCTAAAAACCTTCCTACTTTTTGTGGAGATTAAAAATTCAGGTCCGCTCGTTGATGGTGGTAATGGCGGAAGGCTACCTCCAGATTCAGGAAGATTTTGCACTACTCAGTTTTAAAAGGTATATACACGGTGGCCACTGAAAAATTAGAGTCAAATTCCAGGACATTTCCAGGACAATTCCAGGCCATTTTCCCAAATTTCCAGGACAATAAACTCAGCCATTCAACCACCAATGCAGAACAAAAAGGATCTGGCTGTGCATTTATTTTTACAAACAATATGCATGGAGTAACACATGCACTCGCTAGGGTGAGTAACTGGGGCATTAGCACACTATTACCAAGAGCAGTTCTTGGACCAGCTGGGTTTGAAAAACTAATTGTTATCACTTCAGTGGGATAAGAAAGCCACGAAACCAGCAAATATATGTAATGAAGAAGACAACGAAATAATGAAACAATATGAGTTCAG
>JAOBRC010226022.1:0-14721 GCA_027575255.1 Scolionema suvaense | reverse complement strand
GTCGGATGTAATGTGATGAAGCCAACTTCTGCTTGGCAAGTTGCAAATGCCATTCGTCGAAAGCATCTTTGATCAACCTTATCGTGAAAACCTGGTGAATTTGTTCCATTTTCACCCTACCAGCTTTCTTTCCTAAAAAGAGAAACAAAGCTTAATCATATGCTTCACCCTGACATCGCACACTCGGCAACACAAGAAATAAAGTAGCGACCAAGACTGAAACCTAAGGTGTAACTACCATAACGGTTTGATTAAACGCCCTGGGAATTCCTAAATTTTTGGACGTTTTAGGGGGGGGGGGCTAACCCTATTTAGGCCGGGCTCTGGGCACCCCTCTTTAGACAGGGAAGGCTGGGGCGGGGAGCAAATAGTAATGATGTCATCATTGAGGAATCTGGACCCAAACAAACCAAAAATTTAGTTGCTCAAAATAAATTCTAAGCTGTTAAAAGACACCATTTTAACACTAAAAAGTTCTAATAGGACGTGTTCTTTCCTAAAATTTGCTTCAAACCCTTGGCTCCTTTCATTCTAGTTTTTTGCCCAGGTGGTCCCGATAAATGACACATATCTTGGGAGCCCCAGGGAGTGGGGACCTAAAATTTGGTCAGACTATGGCTACGATAATTTAAGTGTAAATCACAAAGTTTCAGCACTTCAGCGCTTACCGTTTAAGAGCTATTACAGTTTTTCTGACTGGGAAGGTAAATTTACCCCCCGGTCTACTTAGGGTTAATCAAAGCATTACTGCTTAATTTCAAAAGAAAAATTCATGCTATAAGCTGAAGCATTAGATAAATACTGTAAGTTACAGTACCTTGTGGAAATCAACCATATTATTTTCAAACTTGTCAAAAGTGCCTGCACAACCTTGTCACAGCACACTGAATCTGTACACTGATAAACCATGATACCAACACTCCAGCTCTCATGCTTTCGCTATGTCGATATTGTGTCTGAGAAGTTTGGTCTTGGCACGTTCTGCAAACTTTTAGGTGGTAATTTAAAAATTCTGAAATTCCTAAACAATTTTGGGAAAACCAAAAAGTTGACAGTTTAGAACCTGAAAGTGGATATCTATATCAGCGAAAGTCGCACCGAAATGAGCGGTGAAGCGAATTTTTTTTGCTATGGTGCATGCACAGTAATAGTATAGTGAGTTGCACAAGTTCGCCGGAGAGGTAAAAATAGTTGCTCCCATTCCATTTCTATGGAGCGAAATTGCCACACAACGCTCGCTGCATGGAAATCCAGCTTAATTTAGATTGTTCCTTCAAGAACGAAAAATGGTAAAAGTAAAAGTGCTTGACAAAACAAAGAGACTAACCATGGGCCCAGTCTTTCCACTTCAAAAACACATTGGCTGTCAGTTCTGCTTCTTTTCCCTGCAATCAAACAGAAGAGCATTAACTAATACCGATCTGATTAGTGCAGAGCTGAAATCATTATATTAAAGTGCACGATTTCAAGTAATAGGATCGTAAATCATAGCAGAGAGGATAATGAAAAAGGTATACAAAACAAAGTGCATCATTTCAAAGGATACTTCTTGTAAAATAGGTTCTTACCATATACGCTTGCTTTAGCCATTCTGACAAGATCAGCTGACATGAAATTGAGCACTTTGGAACAGCCATTTTATGGTCTTTTGACCCATTATGAAAATCTCTGTTTGGTTTCTGCAACACAGCTACAGAACGGTATCCAGCATTTATTTGGGGAGACCGGTTTTGTTTTTTCATCAGCGAAAAATTGAGCCAGCGTAGCTGGCAAGCTATAAGCTCTCATGTATGCAGATACAAAAGTGCTGAATATCTGAACTAACTGCCGATTACGTCCACTCTTGTTCTCAGCAAGCCCAAACAAAAGTAGGTTCAGCAGGTGGTTCTAAAACCACAGATGCTGCAATAAACTGCGCTGGCATTCACTTGATTGCAATACTGTATGACACGCCGAAAAACGGCCTTGCAATTAACTACAGTGTAATATATTGCACCTGTGTCACATCCACTTTAGTTTAGAAAAAAATCACTTCAGGAGGTTGGACGTAGTGGGTGAATTGAGTTTGATCAATATACCGTTCGTAAGAGTGCCCTGTATACGGCCCTGATCTACAATGGCAGAACACTGAAATTAACGTACAGCATCATAGAAATGCTAATATAGAGTTTTCTAATTCAGTTTCAGAAGGCAAGTCTTCTTTTCAGGGCAGTCAAACTGAGTAAACATTTTAAAACATGGTGGTACAAAAAACTATTTTAGAAAAGCACTTGGGAATATAGGCTGTGGAGTTTGCGAAGTCATAACACCAATCTGAACAGTTCCTTCAAAGTTAGCTAGAATAACCATAGGTAATGGAAGAAAAAGCAGGATCAGAAACGAAACCCTACATCCTACTGCTAAGCATTAACATATATTCCTATCAGGTTTACCCTGATATGAAAAACACAAAAAAATGTGACTTCATATAAACAAAAGAACTGTTTGTGTCTGATGAACAAATCAGATAAAGATTTTTATTTATACTGGTACTTTCTTAGTGAGTCAGGGCTGAAAGGACATACCAAGTCAGAGAGAAATCTACCATATTATAACTGATCAACGGGCCTATATACAACTACTCCATCAGCTGTAAGGAAAATGCAACCAGAGAATCTTGAATTCACAAACAAGCGCCTAAAAATCAAGGGCTACAGCTCACCACTATCATGCTTCTTGCTTTCATTGAACTGAGAAACGCTTCATTCCATCTTTTCCATGCCTAAAACATGAGCAGAAATAAAATGCTTATCAATGCATTTTTAGTGTCCCAAGTGACGGTTCTATTTCCATAAGCTACCCTATAAGAGTGACAACAGCAGACCAAAAAACGCTGCAAGTGTTATAAGTAAGATGAACTAGTGTGGAGAGTTACTCTGAAAAATGAAGTTTATTAATTGCAGAACTAAAATACATTTTCAGGGTTTCATGCAGGGAGACTGAGCGAAGTCTGCCAATCAGCACAAACTGAGCTCATCACAGTTAAAAACTGCTGGCACTGAAGATCCGTCACATAGCTCATCAACTATTTAGATCTCTATATCAATGCAGCAACAGACTTCCGTTAAGGAATTCAGCAATGATATCAAGGACCCAGAAAAAACCCACACAAAAATACAAAAAAGATGGAAAGACCCACATTCAAAACCCCTGGAAATCAAGGAACCACTAATAGTCAACATAGATTGATTTTAAGTTCTCATAAACACTGAATATTAAGACCACGAAATGACACCCAGTTTGCAGCGGCATAAAAACACCGCAAGAATCAACCAAAACCACAAACAATGTTGCAGAGCAGAAGGAAACCTTGAAGCAAATTTCATTGTTCCAAATCGAAGGCTAATCTGCCTATGGAATATGGCAAAGTATATACCAGCAAGTAAGAGATTTTATACAATCGCCAGCGTAGTTCCTCTGCACAGGGTGATAAGAAAGAGCTGAGTTGAATGCTATTAACTTCTTTCAATTGAAGCTGAGTTTATATTGAAGAAACAACAGGGCAAAGGTAACATTTGGTTCCTCCCTCACATAGTCTTTTTTGTACAACAGACTTATGAAGGTAAGTACCAAGTACTTGATTAAGGCCCAAATGAAAACCAGCACATCTAAATTTTTTCTCCGTAAATCTTACCCATTCAAACTAATTAAGCAGAATTTCTTTTCAAATGATAACAAAGAGCACGTGAGATCAAGCTAAGGATCACACAATGGTCGGAAGTAAATAACTGACAATCTTCAAGACATAGATGCATGCACTGCATCAGGGTAAAAAATCTAAGTTCACATCATTCTTCCAACAAACAGACATACAAAAATGAGATCAGATGCAGGGCCATTCTCACAATAATACACAAGGCCCTTTGGTTCACATTTTCACACAAGAACCACACATGAAACTCAATCACACACAAAACAAGCTACAGAAGCTACAATAATCAGATTATAGGCATGAACATGGCTCAGATTTTATGAACAGTTCTCAGACATCCTACCATCTCACAATTGAATACTAATGAATCCAAGGATGAGGCGAGCTCTTGCTCAATCAAGATTAAATAAAAAACTTGCCTTCAAGTAAGCTGAAGTAACTGACACAAAAACAACGCAGAAGCTTGTCTTCAGAAGTCATTAACAAAAATGTGCATAATCCCTTCAAACCACCATAAGGACGCCAAAATCAAATTTGAAACTCCTGAGTTAAATGAGGTTTAGTGGAAGACAATTAGCAAATCATACAAAAAAAAACTTCTGCTCATTTGCATATCTAAACAGTGAACATTCCTGTGTATCACCTGATCCATATAAATATCAAATATGACAGGATCACTTTAAGGATATTTATGTTCAGAAAAAATTTCCGTCACATACTTTTGTGATGGGGAGTCCGCAAGTATGTTTGCCAGACAGTCTTATGCAAAATGCGGAAATTCAAAAATTCCATCACCAAATAAAGTCATTAAAATGTTTCTGAAGAATGTGCAAGAAGGAATAAAGAAATTGTCATATCAAATTCATTTGAATATTTTCATAGCATACTATAAAAGTAGGCAGACCACTAAAAGATCACAGTCCATAGTTTTTCCAAGGAAGTATTAATTTCAAGTTTGCTTCAAAGCAGGTTGTGATCAGAAAAACAAATTCTTCCTGAACTCTAGCCTGCTCACAGACTGCTCGAGAAAATTACCTTCTCTCGCGGGTGAAGTGTGCTAGGTCTGGGAGCAGGCTATCTGAACTCAGGAGTAAAATATTGATACTCACAACAGCCAACTTGGCTTTCGCAGATGACTGATGGACACTGCGTTGAGCTGCACATCGGTGACGGTAAAGTTTCCATCCCTTCAGGACTCTGCAACACAAGAATCAGAAACGTTAATTTGAATAAATAATAGTTAAATTAGTGGCAGCACACAATCAACGAGAAAAATAATGAACCGGTCCAGTATGGATGCCCTGATATATATACTTGCATGAAGGAAACATGTTGCCTATGAGAACCAATAGCAGAATGTTTAACAGTCACACAAAGAATGATGTCAGACAATAAAACAAGTCCAAACATCAGATTTAGGCCAATCAGTACTGAAAAAAAAAAAAATTGATTCGGGGATATTGTAAAGGACAAGCTCCCTCATAATTCTATCGAGCATCTGACACCATAACTACGATGGAAGATTTCACATACAGTTGACTGATAGGATGCTATGATACCTCTTACATCCATCTTCTTTTATTTTACCCATTCAAAATTTAGAAAAATATTTTTGATGAGGCAGGAGATCCATTACCAGTATCCCTTAACAGTTCTTTTCGAAAACGCCCCACCTCATTCAAAGATTTGCTCCTCTTACCTACATGAAATGGCGTATTTTCCAGCCAGAAGCCGATTTCACGAGCAAATTTTCCTCAACGAACTTACAAAGCCCATAGTGTGATGACTGCTAATAACTTACTCTCACTATAAAACAGCAGAAACCGTACACAAAGCATGCATATATAAAAATATACAATACCTTCTGAGCAGAATGCATTCATAGTTCTCTACAGCTTCTTGCTGCTTCCATTTCACATCCAGCCAACGGCAAAACATGGCTGATAATAAGCGATATCCAGCCTCTACTTGATACTTGCTCAAAAGGGCCTGGTGCTCCTTGCTGATGGTTGATGTAGCTTGCCAGACTGACGTAAATTTTGCAATAACAGAGCGTGCTCGAAGCTGCAAGTAAAAAAAAAATTGTCATAGACATAAACCATTGATAATAGGTCAATGCAAGTCTACTCTTCATACCTAACATCAAGTTTCAAAGTTCTCTGGCTATCCTACACAACAATACAGTAGACAACAGTATCATACAATGCACAACAATGTCCTACAATAGACAACAAAATAGATGGCAATATCATACAATACACAACGATATCCTACACTAGATAGCAACATCCTGCCATAGAGAGCAATAGAACAAGGATATCTTACAATACCCGGCAATTCCCAACAATTCACAGCAATTCCCTACAATATACAGCAATTCTCTACAATATACAGCAATTCCCTACAACACACAGCAGCATCCCAATGCTCATATCGTAACTACGCTCACAATCCAACTTACAAACAGGATGGCTTAATCAACTGTGACTACCTTTTGTCTCCACAATGCAAGATACTTTGCAGTGACTACATTTCGATGATGTATACCAGCAGCAACCTTGCCACTCTGCTTCATACGTTGTTGGTAAGTATAGCTCAACCAAGATTTAAATACACGACATTTGCTGCTGTGAATCTGAGAGGCAACAAACAAAACAAATACACATGATGACGCTCCGGTCACACCATATCCCCTCAATCACACATGAGCGTAATAGATCTGGTTAAATATCTGAACCTTCAGGGCAAGGGGTACAAAACAGGGCAGCGTTACAGAAAATTGCAAAACTCTCACAAGTTCAAAAGGCCACAAAGCTTCTAATATATGTCAGCTGGAAAAAAATGAACTAAAGTGCTGAATGGTATCCATTTGTTTACTTTTTTACAAAAGGTTGCAATCTTGATTTTCTCCATTTCCATCAGTTGCCTGATAGGATGTGCAACATATGATACCTGGCATGATCTCCATCAAGCTCTCTCCTTCTAATACGCCCTCTCTCTAGTATCAGCCCCCACTCCAAAATCAATTTTAGATACACAAGCCATCACTCTTGAAGATTAAGCTCACACCGGGGTGCATTTGAATTGTGAGGTAGAACACAATAGTAACGACAATAAAATTCATAAAATTCAACTGTTGTATGCGCGTACTTAATGCTGAAACATGACTTGGACAAACCTTACTGTGCTGCACTACTTGATCTCTTGTTGTTTCAGCTTATCCAAAGTGTGTTAAAACACCTCCAAACGTTTCCTTTTTTTAAAAGAAAAGTCTCTTATCTATTTACATACCGATTTCTTTCCCTTCAATCCTGGCAAATGCAAATGATGAACTTTGACTTACAGTTAGCATTTGACATACAAAATAATTACAAAAATATTGGTTGGGGAACTAATGTGGCTCTTACCTCAAACTCCTTAGCTACAAGCAGACAATAAGTTTCTCTTCTCCAGGCATGCAAGGTAGCACGAAAAACAGTGTTGGTTTTCCGCTGCACATAATAATTCAATAGATCACTCTCGTGCTTCCTCTTTTGCGTGTACTTCAACCACGCATAAAATGGTACACTTATGTCATGTGATTTCCAATGCTTCAATGTGTTGACGAGCAGGATTTCACGACTGTTCGTTGATGTGCAGCTTTGGAATGAATGGATGGACATTTCCTAAATAAAGAAGCAAGGACTGATCCAAACACAAAGCCGAGGGGTTCTCTGCAGAATCGATAAATGGGTATTATGGCATGCCAGATGAGAATTGGTCAAAGCAAAAACCTCAGAAAATATTACTGAATTGACTTTTGCATACAAGCATCCAATATCAGATGCTTGCAGTGACTTTTCAAAACATGCATCTACATAATAATCCAACTTTGTCACATCTTGAAGGAACGAGTTGAGATCTGTTGCAGCGGAATTGCGAAGGTTCCAAATGCCTCCCAATGAACAATGCTTCACATGATCCCCTATCATTGCGTGGCTACATACTTTAATCATAGAATTACCATGAAGCGTAAAAAGAAGAGTACTGCTTAAAAATGCATAAATAAGCGTATTCACAGTGGTGAATCTAAACAACCCTAGTTTGATGACTGGAAGCCAAATCTGGCCATTGTAGTGCAAAAACTGGCGACAACTACACAGTGTGAACCCCTTCACAGAGGGGAGGGGGGCCTCAACAGAGGGGAGGGGGGATGGACTTTCAAAAAAATTTAAAAAGGGGTGGGAGGGGGGTGAAACTTTTTCTGTAGAATTGGGTGAGAAGGGTGGAGATGATTTCTAAAGAAGACTCCAGTGTTACGCTCGTGCTAGATTTTGGTCATAAGACAATCACTGAATCAGTGTTATAACATGGCATAATTTATCATTTATCTAGTTCGTACATGAAACACACTAGAATTTTTCTAAATTATGTCTCAAATACCTTCCTTAGATTGCATCGCAGGCTATGAAATACTGCATTCTTCAGGAAAACCTTAGCATTCATGTATGAAGTTGCATGTATGAATGTGTGAAACAGATTGTGTGCGCACGTTAATATGTACCAGTCAAAATGTACACACCGAGAGAGGGGGAGGGGTATTCGCCAAGTGTTAAAAAGGGAAGGGATGCCAAAAATGGGGAGACTGACCAAGAAGGGAGGGGCGACTCAACCTCTCAGAACACTATAAGCTAGATTTTAATGACTGACGATCAAATGTAAACTAGCATTTTTCCCATAATAGATAACAATCTAGCCGTCTCTCTCATTTCAAGACATTGATTGAACAGCCAGTATTGGGCAACCACTTAGGGCAACAAGCAAGCCGTCCTGATTGATTTTTATATTTTTATATTGACGGCTAGATTCGTTACTTGCCCAAAGTAATTGCTCAGAGCAACTAGTCATCTCCAGTACGAAAATGCTTAATATAATTTATAAACGAGAATAGAACATGTAGTTATCCTGTCCCATATCATTGAAAACAACAGTGACAACAACTCACATCATCAGATTCGTAGGAGTGAAAACCAGACGTCACTAAGGTTGTCTCGTCTAAAGATGACGACTGGTTGAACGTGAAAGATCTTCGCAGAATATCAGGCTTGGGAGGGGGTTGAGCACAGATCATCTGAGTGCAAGATGGGATAGGCTAAAAATAGACAAAATATATCATGCTGATAGGCACTATAGTGGGGATATATAACACTGAAATCACAGAGCAGCACTGGTATTAATACAGAGAGCAGATGGGGAAATTACACACTAGCAGCAAGAGCATCGCAGAGAATTTTTGAGGTGCGTAGATCATACTGGAGCATGTCAAGTATGCTGTACAAAAGCTCCAATTTTAGATGAAATCAAACATGTTTGATTTCATAAGGAATTATGTGCATGTGGGTTATCATCTGCACTTTTGGGCAATATCTAAGTGAGTATTATTCGCACTTTCATGCAACTCACGAGGGCAGGAAACGCTGATCAGAATAACCTCCATGGTCCACATACAAGAAAGTGACTAATTCTGAAGGACATGCATTCCGCGGTTTGAAAAGCATGGTTTTATAACTGCTTTAGTGCAGCTCTTATGTTATTTTTCCGAGAGATTTTCTGTAAATTCAGTACTACGATTATCAGAATGTCACACGCTATAACTAAGTTATAATTTTGTTGTTATATTATATCCCTGCCACAAGGAACACAAATATCTTTGAAAACATGTAGGGACTGATGGTGTACGAATATGTACAAGTCAATTGACGATTAGCCACTGGAACCTATAGTAGTCTAAGGCTTCACATCTAGTTTGCAAATTATATTGCTTGCTTGCTTTGACAAACATTTTGGACAACACATTGAGATATCTCTCAACAACGGCCCAAATTTTCAAACATAAGTACAACAAAAACAAGCCATAGTTGTAAGGGCCAACCTTGTCCTTGCAGTGTGTAGAAGACAAAAGAATGTTTTACATTGAACCTACTCAAGCACTGAAATATACAATGGATGACAATTTCACTCACCAACCCTGTTGTAAATTGCAAATCCAATGTGTTTGGTCGTGTCGATCTTCGCTCAGGTACTGGATAGTTGGGTAAGCTTTGACTTACACGAGACGGTCTAAGTTCAACAGAATTAGACTGCACCCTATCTTGATGAATAGCAGAATTTGAAAAACTTGCATCAGCTTGCGAAGCAACAGTATCAGAGGTCAACGGGGGTGACTCGTGAGGATTATCCATACCAACTTGGATGTCCTCCACAGAGGCTTGCGTATTAGGAAGAATATCGCTCAGGCTTCGCTGATGAACGTATCCTACATCTTCGTTGACATTATACACTTCGCTATGTGGATGTAAATGTGAAGCTGATAGCGTTCGCTGGTGCGTACTTGGGATCGAACATTGTGAGTCAGACGCAAAGCTAACTGACAGCATTGAGTCAAATTTTTCCGAAATTGCGGATGATGCTGGCAATGAGCTAGTTGAATTGAACTTTCGCCGCATCTTGGGTGAGCCTTGCTGATGTGACGGGTGTCTTCTCCTTGCTAATGGCGAAGATTCGTTTGAGTAAGACCTTTTGCGCATGGGACTACCCGGCAAAGCTGATCCAGGTTGCCAATGCATGCCAGATTTCCGTGCTAGAGGAGACGTGCGCAAAGAAATAACCTTGCGGTGAGTGACCGGTGATGAACCATGCGATCTACTTTTCCTTGGAGAAACTTCCGGTGATGATGAGAAACTCAATGTTTCCGACATCTCATAGTCAGGATCATATACATAATCCAGAAGAGGCAATGCTAGAGGACTGACAGAATGTCTCTTTCGGTATTGCCCATCAGGGGTGCCAGGATAAGAAGGGTACCTTCCATAAAAGCCTCGAGGAGCAGATGCTGTGCTACGACGTGGAGATGGCGAGCGGCTACTTGGAGTTGTACACCTTGATTGGTCCAATCGACATGAAAATTGCTCGACAGAATGATGAAGATTCTCGGACACATATTCACGCCAGCCGCGCAGAATCTCCGACAACAGTTCATGTTGCTTTCTGAGAACATGATCTCTGAGGAAATGAAGAAAAAAATGATAAGATATAAGCAATCAAAAGCAACAATGGAGTCAAGGCATCTGTTTACTGAAAATCGCTGTAAGACGACAAACACCACATAACCAACAACCAATCTGGAAAATGTTGCTTCTATAAGTCCACTCTTGAGCACTAATGCTTTATACAACAATAAAATCACTTCATAATTACGTGCCAAACACAAAGTAAAACAGTTTAAGAGGACCAAACAAGCACATAAAAAATGCAACGTATGCACCTTTTTTATGAAACGATCGTTGAAAGGGCCTCATCAACATGCCATACCTGCCTGCTCAGTGCATAGATGGAACGGCACTCAGTCAGCTTATCCATCGCTTGCGGCGACGGATAATGCAAGAACTGGAGCAAGCAAGTCACACAAATCTGAAAGTGTTAGCCACCTATGAAAGGATTCATCCATACGTCCAAGACGAAGAATACACAAAAACACGGCGTGCTACGAATGACTTGACAATAGGTGTCGAGATTAGTAAGGGGCTTGGCTACCCCGAAGAGGCAAGAATAAGCCTAACACTCTCTCCAGTTGACAGGGTGAAATTACTGTCAATGGAATGGACAGTAGAAGTTTTGACCCGGACCTGCAAAGAACAGGGAAGACCACACCATAAAATTTGAAAAACTTTCCTTGTTAGTAGCGCTTGTATAAGTCAGGGCATACTCTAGGGTAGTAAGGCAGTATGTGAATTCTGTCTTAAAAGAGCAATATTAAAGTCTAGTAGGGCACACATTTACATATATATGTAGTTCAGTATTTTGAAGAAGAAGGAATAAAAGGGCATAATCTCAACTGAATTTTGAGGGCATTGCATACGATAATCACATGCAAATGAAAGCTAAAATATGCTATGTAAGTACCAAAAAATGTCATCGTACCTTGCTAATTGTCTCACTAACAGATTTCTGGTCCATGATTGCCACGTTCTAGACAGTGTTTTTCTTGAGTTTAGGTCAACAGCCCTCAGAAGTTGCTTCTCATTGTTGGCCTGCAAAGCATCATGATTTCGTTTCCACAATTTCCATACAGCAGAAAGAAGAATCAATTGTCGAGCCTATACAAATGAATAATATAATTATGCTCTATAAACTCATTCGTGATGACTAGTCGTTCAGATTCAGTGCATCAGTTCAATAAGATTTGCCTCCATAACACTAGATATGATCAGAGTGATTTTCAAAATCACAACAATCAAGCCACAACCAAACCACGAGTTGCTATTGCACACAGCACATAGTTTTCTAAGACTTGCTATTAAAGCTAACCCTAAGCCTAGGCCTAACCTTTAGCACAACCCTAACCAAAGCATGCTCAATGCCGGAATTGATTCACCTAACTCTTGACTGCAGTCAGAGTTGCTATCCTGGCAGCTTTTCTTAAATAAGGAATCTGTTTCATAACTGTCGTTTACAGCACATGCATATATGTACTCGCGCTCGTACACATGAGCAAAAATTCATGGGTCAACCCTGCACACGTGTGAAGATATTTACACTTGGTCGCTGTGAGATTGTAAGACCAACTTATAGGATGTGTGTAATGGCTAGTCAAACCACTTAAGGCAGTCATGATTGGGGACGTTCAAAAGCAGCGCTACACAAATTGAAGCTGCAATCATGATCCAACTATTTTGACATGCCACCTTTGCAACATAGTTGCTTATCAGAAGAAAATGCAGAACAAAGCATACTCCATAGTAGATCCTCAGCATATTGAAGACCGTGCTGCAATGGTACCTCCACTAAATGCACATTTCCTATCAGAGAATCTCTAGCTAGAATGATACTATCCTGAACGACGAAATTGCTCACCTGTTCACCATCACGCTTGTCTCTCTGATCTTGTCGCTGTTCCACAAATGATTTCCATTGCAACAAACATGACCTGATATTACTTGTGCGGCACCGTGTACTATACTTGGTGTATTCTGAAGGCAAAGAAAAAGGATCAAACAAAATGCCCTTAATAAAGCATCAAGTTTCAGCATCTGCATGACTTTCTATATGATATCTTCCAAAAAAATTAATGTTTGATAATGCTAGAACATGTCAGTATTCCAAAAATTTACTTTCTTTGTTCTGGATATCAAGCAATATTGAAAAAGACCTAAAAAAATTTATTTACTACATAAAAAACAAACAGCATTCGTTTTGTAAACATCGAAATGGCTTGGAAGTTAGCATGTGGAAAAGTCCACAGGGTCAAAATAAAAATACAAAAAAGGCAGGATAATGAGAAACGCTCAGAAAAAACATAAAACAGAGCACACACATGAACGTGCCTTGATATGAATGTAGCGTGTCCCCTGTTCATCTCAGATATCCTATAATCAGCATTAGAAGGACACAAACCAAAGAGGCTTACATGTCATCATTAGTATCTTTGAAAGTCATGGCAGAAAAGTAAAACTTGGTCTTTAGTTGGAAAGAACCCTCATTGGAGTTCTGTTTCATGCAGTAGACAAGCTAAAACCCTTCCATCAGGTATACATACAAACGCTACAGAAAATTTTGCCCAGTAAGTAGCCTCCCACAAAACTTCCAAATGCCTTGTCTAGGTTCTTTATGCAGGCATTGAGCCAGGATAGAAAAAGAAACCAACTGCAGAAGTGAACCACTCCAAAATTGAAGCAAAAATTTCTCAACTGGTGCTTGAGAATCTAAATAAGCTTCCGTAAGCATGCAAAACAGCTAAAACAAGAAGAAACATGGGAAAAACAGATAACCACAAACTTCCACTCTGTTTCAAGTGAACTAATACTTTTCTCTTGTGCATGGTATAGCTAACAGGATCAATTTTAGAGCAAAACTGACCACTTCTCACAAAAAAAACAGTAAGAGCCACTTTTTGGTTGGGTGAAGCCCATTAGAAGGTATGAAAAATATGATTCATAATCTTAAAGATTAAAGAAAATGCTCCATGCTTTTTAGCACCTCCGTTCAACGTACTGCACATCTAAATGTGATATCTAACGAACACATCACCAAAATGAAAGCCCCTCCCTGACTTGAATCAATCTTGGATGAATAACGAGAAAAGCGCAGATCAGGACATGAACATCCTTTTACATGAATTTATGGAAGTCACGAAACATTGGTAATAATTAACTTTATGAAAATTCAATCAGATTTGACAGCCCAATAGGTCTGAGTGAAAGAAAATTAAACTTACCTTGCCATTGGTGTATACATTTTTGAAGCAAATTGTTTGTTCTAGCATGTAATGCTAAACTATGAGCATATCGTTCCATGGCAGCATGCCTACACCAGGAATACAGTGCAAGTAATCAATAAAATACAACCAAAAATATGATGCAAGTGGACAAATCAAAATCATAGACAAATATTATATAGATTAAATTGACTTATCAATTAGCTAACAGAAGTGAGACGTGCATAACACAGTGTTTCAATTCAACAAGCAACAGACTGACGATATTATCAACATGGGAAGAGCACTAACACATGAAGCAGCATTTGATTGGTCAGACTTTAAAAGAGATATTAAAAGAGAAAGGAAACAACATCTACATGGATAAATGCACTTACTTTTCCGGGGTACTGACTGCAGCCTACGTGTAACTGGAACATATTATTGTAATCATGTCTAAACACAGCAGTCATGCCAGTTCAATGTTCTTAAAGTTAGCACACCAGCAAAATGACTTGATCATACTGTCATTATTCAAATTTCAGACACATAACAAGGCTTGGAAAAAGGCTGAAAAATACTTTTGTATTAATTCCCAAAACCTACGCACACAACCACCGGCTTCCTGACTCATATCGTCTTTCCCAGAATGACTGGCCTATGAACTATCAAGGTACCTGGTGAAGAACTAGAACATTAACAAGTCACATAATTAGTGGACACCCGCAAACTTAATTGAGAATCTCTGCATCAGATACAAGAACAGAATAGCACCTTAGCCATAAGATTTGCACCACAA
>JAOBRC010225911.1:0-14724 GCA_027575255.1 Scolionema suvaense | reverse complement strand
TCTGTGCGAAGTTTCATGCTTTTATCACAATGTGAACAATTTGGCTCATTTTTTGCACTTATTCCACGGACTATATGGTAAACTCCCCTCAAACACCTCCAATCGGTCTAAAAACGAGTAGAAACATAGCATGAAAAACAAAATCTTACTTTGTGATGATACATCAACTTAAAAATACCTACATCAACTTAAAAATACCTACATAAACTTAAAGTCAGTAATTAAAATGGTGACTCTTGATATTCGTCCACTCTTGCGCAGTAATAAAAAGTTTTCGATGCGGGTAATTCCACCCGGGGCCAAAGAGGGCTAAAAACATCACACTCCGCATACAGAGAACCGTATCATAAAGAATGTTGTCTTGCGGATCTGTGTCAACACAGTTAAAAAAAAAAATTAAAAATTGTAATGCATAACTATAATCATTTTCTACCACAAAGGGACCAAAAGAAGAGTTTATGCCTGGCATACTTTTACAGTCGACCAATTTTTCAACCATCACAAACAAACATCAAGAACATTATATCCCAAGCAATCAGAAGCTATAATATAATTGGTGTTCTTTACCTATCACTACATTGCCTCCATAATAAAACAAGTTGCAATTAGTAGACTCTCGCAAATTTAATTGCGTTCTTTGATAGAAAACGTAAACACCACTTTGCTCTTTTATATACAAAACTCAACTACTGTCCAACAAAAATACCCACGTTCAGCCCAAAGTTCAGCACCAGTCGTCATAAATTTAATGGAAGGATCCTCAAATATTTTCAAAACCCGTAAAATGGGATATTTTTAAAATACTTTCTACGTGGCCAGGCCCAAGCAGAACAAGAAATGGCACACGGTTAATAATATTAATAGTACTGTCTCTAAGATAGAACCCAAAAAGTACAAAAATTACGTAAATTGCCATAGATATAAAGCATGGTCCGAAACACCCAAGCAGACAAGCATTACATCAGTAAAACAGGCCCCAACAAAACATCAGAACATACAAAAAACTATTGAAGGGTTAGTAATTCAACACCATTGTAAGAACAGCCAGTTTTGGGCGTAAATTGTCACCAGTATGCCAAACAAAATATTTCTTCAAGAATCCGCCTCATCAGTCTGTCTTGATTATTGATCTTGACTTACAGGCCAAACTTCAGACAAATCTATCGAGCGGTTACCCGACAATAAGCGTAGATGACACATCAAAGAAGGGACAGATCTCAGTTTATGAACTCCTCTGCTAAGGCGAGAGAATTTCCAACTGCGGTACAGATTATTTTGTTTTTCAGATAAGGTGCTAGATAGTTCTCCTTCTATGCAACTGTATTCAGAAATACATAGAGTCTTGTAAAAAACATTTGCATAGCTAATTATTTTTTAGAGTTACTTGAGGCATCTCTGTTGATTGAAAATCAGGGAAATGGCACTGACGATAGTGCAGAGTCAGCAGATAGATATAACATTTAAAAGACTCTTCTGTTAAAACAGGAGTCCAAAAGCAGTATCGATTGTTCACAAAGATATTTGAAATATGCAAAGTGAAGTTTAACATACCTTACAGCCAGATATGCTCTAATGCACAATTCCGTGAACCACCTGAAAAGCAACAAGTAATTCGAAAAAATAGAGGAACGCCAGGATTTAACATTTAGCAGTCACAATACTTGGATAGAATAATGAGGAATGGTGCGACTCAAGGCATTGTCTAATTTCCATGCATTTTACGACAGGGCAGAACAATTACAAAACCGTGTTATTATTTGATAAAGGTCAATAAGAGGTTCCACATAAAACTATTGAAGTTTTTTGCCGAAAAAATTTACCCACCATGGAACCTTAAGAGGATAAATTTTGCATGGATTTATTTTTGCAGGTCCAATTTTTGGGGCGCTTTGCGTGGATTTATTTTTGTGAATCAGGGATTTGCAGAGAAAAATACGTGCAAAAAATTTACTAAATGAGCATTAACGAAAGAAAAGGAGGAAGTTATCGACATACATATTGAGAGAACGAACGAGCCTGAGCAAATTTGATTGATTAACAACCGAAAAATTAATTGAGTTTGCTGTAGATCAGTTTATAGCTTCATTTCAAAACAGTTTGTGTGGATTTAATTTTGCAAATAGATCAACTCCTCTAATCATCACCTGGTTTATACTAGAGGGAGGTAGCCGCTCCATACTTTTCAAGAACAGCTTTTAAAATAGCTCTAAAGACAGCCATATTTGGCACAAAAATACGGCCATATCTATGGCAAACAAGAAGTTTCTTCGACATGATATATGGTACAACATAACATAACAGCGATTACCATCAAGTTTCACACCAAAAATTGCAAAAAGATAATGGACTGGTCTTGACAAATTTCCCCCAAATATAACTTAAAAAGACCATTTTTGGATATAAATAACCACATCCAAGACGAATAGGAGCTTTTCCACAAAAGACTCCACATTCCTTATGATAACTACAACTGTACTACTAATCTCCAGTCGCACACCAAAAGTTACAAAAATGTAATGTACAAACTTTTTTTTCACTTAGTTGCAATAAAAGATATTCGCCTTCCTGCAAAAAAATCACACACAAAAAAGACCCCGAAAATGACCTCATTCTAGACATGGCGTTTCAGCTACAGTAAAGTGGGAGTGAAAAAAACCAACAAAAAACATGACACATAAATTATCCCTAACGGACAAAAAAATTACTATGAAAAACTAGCCAGTACTTCAAGATGATGAAAAAATGTAATAATTCCTTAGACGATACATTAGTGAGGTTGCGAAATAAAAATCTATGACGCAAACGCTATTTGTCAATGTTCGAATGGCTAACGTTCGCGTCACGCAAGAAAAGTGGTTGCGCAAAAATCTACGACGCAGTTTGTTTACTTTCGGAATCTGATGACACAGATCGAAGATTCTGGCTCATTGTTTCAAACAGATGATAATTCGAAATCTTGTTTTGCTTTGGTTTCGAGGTCAATCCAGTGTAAAAATCTACGACGCTAATTTTGAAATTTAGCGTTGCAGATCAAGGACAAAGCAAATCGGCCCGTAGGCCACCATCTAGTTGGGCTTTCCCCAGAAATCGCTACAGCCTAAAAACAGCGTTCGCGTCGTAGATTTTGGCATTTCGCATCCTCACTATTATACAAACAACGCATTCCACGACTGTGTTAGTTCAATCATACCTAAAACTGGGAGTCTCTAAATCTCCTCCAATCAACATGACCCAATCTGGCGTGAGCTTCATATCAGGTTCGAATCCAAGATTTCCACCAGGAGATGATTCAAACATAAAACCAAAATCTGTGACAAATAATAAAAACAAATACTGTATGTGTACTAACATCAAGAAACAGCGACTTCCTTTTCTTTTTACTAGTGTTTAGTCAGTTTAACACAGAGAAAATTTACGAAAATTATAATCATGTAACTTCATACAAAACTTGAAGAAACAGTTTCTTCAAACGTTCTGTGAAACTTTTTAGCTTTGTTCGAAAATCAGTATCTAAACCTAATATTAAATTTGCAGATATATCTTTAACATGATATTGTCATGCTATATCAACCAATGAGACAAGGAAGCAACTACGCACTTTCTTTATGAGAAACACGTTTACAAGAAACATGAGGCTTATATACCCTGAAAAATAAGAGACATCAAAGGGGTATGCTTTATAGGCTCAAATAGCAAGTCAAGCAAGCCAGGAAACATCAATCAATAACAGTCACATAAGGCGATTTATTTTAAGCAAATAAAGAATGAGCCTCAATTTAAGTAAACCAAACTGACCTACTTGAAAGTATTGTAAACAACGGAGGAAAAGAGGGCTTCAAGGACAGTCAAATAACTAAGAGACGTGTGAGAAACATTTCAACTTCAAACCAAGGAAGAATTAAGAACCATTGATCCTGATTAATTCGGCATGTCTCTTATAAAGAAAATGTATAGGATGCTGATGTGGCAGATGCACCAAATTGCTCAATCCTGATCGTATTCTTCTCTGCAGGCATACATGCTGAGAAGTTACTGAATCATAAAAATAAGCATTTCTGAAAACAAAATTGAAATAAAGATGAAACCATATGAACATGAAACAGTCTACTTCCAAAATTCTCACCAATGTGAATGACAAAGCCTTTATTGTTGATCATGATATTGCCGTTATGCCGATCTTTTATTTGGAGCAGAAAACTAATCACAGAGTAGGCAGCCATACTGCGAATGAAGTTTTGTCGAGCCTGTAAATATCAGGGTAATAAATCACTTATGAAGGTGCAAACTGTAGATTCACAGCCCCACCCAAGCATTCAGGAGATAGGAGGCCATGGTGAAAATCATGCCAATCATACCATGCAAATCCTGCCCCACCCAAGCATTTAGGAAATAGGAGGCCCTAGTGAAAATCATGCCAATCATGGCATGTAAAATCCTGCCCCACTCAAGCATTTAGGATATAGGAGGCCCTGGTGAAAATCATGCCAATCATGCCATGTAAATCCTGCCCCACCCAAGCGTTCCGGAAATAGGAGATCCTGATCAAAATCATGCCAATCATGCCATGTAAATCCTGCCCCACCCAAGCATTTAGGAAATAGGACATCCTGGTGTAAATCATGCCATACAATAAACAGCAGAAAGTCAAACCTTATTTTTGGACAATTTTAAGAGAACAATGAACCACACCCAGCACTTTTATGTTTGCAGCAGCTAAGCCTTGGTAAATCAGCACAAAGATAAGACTTTTCATCTAACAGAAATTGAATTAAACCCGTGTAAAAGCATCATCAAAGCGATTCCAATTTTATTCCTCACAAATCCACATGCTATCAGAATATACTTCGCTTCTTTCTCGCTCTAGGCACTATTGAGTCTTCGTTTCACGTAGAAAATTCCTTCTTACCTCTTGGAAGTCTAAAGAACTTTCATCTCCATATGTACTCTTAAAGTAGGCCACCAAATCCACTTCCGTCTGCCTACCCAATTGATCACGTGACTTGGCATTAGGGACGCACTCAATAACACCACACTATGATAAAACAGAAAACGAGATCCTAAGAAAGTTTCCACATACCCTACTTGTACTAACACTATCCTTATCAAGGACACATGACACCCCACTCACGCAAGCATGACAAAAATGTTATAAATTTTTCAAGGTTCTCAACACACAACTAATTTAATACGTCCCATAACAGATACTACAGACCGTAAACGCTCGCTTTTCTGATGTGAGGTGAAAACCACTCAGATGTGCATACTAGATTTCTTTTACTAGAAAACGATAAGAAATGTGAAATTGATTTGTTTAACAACCACTTTTCCTTTATTTAGCTTCCTCAGGATACTGTGTACGGTATGATCTCCAATTAGCGGACACCGGACACCATCGGGGAAAAGAAATTAGTGTGTCAATTGGAGATGTCCGCAAATTGGAACATTCTGCATTTTTGACTAGTTTTCGAAAATTTTGTTACATCATGTAAGTATGAAGGCACTAGAAATTGAAGTCCATGTAATAGGCGAAAGATTGAATCTTGGAGATGGAAATGAGGGCAAAAGTCCCTGCAGTATGCAGCCTTGTTGGGCCCCGCAAGTTTGAGAAATGAACTCGCAAAAATCCCCACAGTATGCAGTTTTGTTGGGCCCCACAAGTTTGTGAAATGAACTCGCTAATCAAACAGTTGAATGTTTGAAATAAATAACACTGTTTAAATACTGGCGATTTTTATTAGTTTTGACCTTGTCCGCTAATCGGAGAGCAAAACTGGTTAAATTTTGTGCACAGAATAATATCCGGTAATTCGGGCGTCCACTAATTGCTTGTCCGCTAACTAGAAACGTTTTTAGGAGAGTTTGACCTAAGTTCCGGTGAGGAAACGAAATTTGTCCGTTCCCACCAGTTAAGAGTGTCCATTGATTGGGGATTATACTGTGAAATAATCGTAAACGTTGTTTCATTATACAAGACATTGTTCTGCTGTTTGGAAAAGCCACAATGTGCTCTTAAGAAAATGCAGTCTTCTCGGATTGAGGACAGTGAATGCCATAGAGATTTTCTTAGAGATTTTGCGTTTTCCAGGCTAAGGTTCTTATACAGAATTTTCTGACAAAAGAGAATTGCAGTTCAATTACATAAAAGGGGAATTCTTTGTTTTCCAAAACGTCATGTACACATCACACCCCAACATATCCTCTACATTATCAAACAGCCATTGGTGATAAAAAAAGTCCCAGAAAGTAAGCCATTCTATACCCTAACATAGACAAAACAAAATATCTTCCGACAAAACTTTTCCACGCCTAAATCTAACACTAGTCTTCTCAGTCGAGTGGCTGATCAAGACTTTCCTCAGAAATGGCACATGGTTCAAAACATACACTGAGTAGCCCCTGAGATTCACACAAAAAACGACAAAGGACTGGAGAAAAGCTTTGAAATTTTTTGAGAAGAACATGCAAAATTGCCATCTTTTTGTTGGTAAAACAGGCAACACCCAAGCCTAGCAGGAGTTTCCCCAGATATGTTTAACGGCCCATCACATTTAGTAAGACTGCACCTAATGTTCAAAAAACTAATAAAGTGGATAATTAAAAAATCTATTCTAAAAGCAGCCTTTTTTAGAGTTAATTGCCACCTGCAAGCCAAATGAGAGTTTTCCCAGATACGACACAAAGCCTACAACATAGCTACTAGCCCTGAAGCCTCACACTAAAAATTACAAAAAGTAAGAAATGGATCTTGAAATATTTTGGAAAAACCGTAACAATAGACAGCAATCTGAACAAAATATTTTCTTTCAAAAATCCAGCTACATCTCTTTATTATGTTTATTCATCTTGACCTTCACTCCAAATTTCAGAAAAATCCACAAAAAAGCATTGGTAAAGCAACCAATGGGTGGACGATGGACGGGTGGACAGATGGACGGACGGACAGACGCACGGAAGGACTTTTCTGCTAAACTGGAAGTTGAAAAAAGTAAGAAGTTATACCTACTTCAATAAGTTCTGTAGTAACACCACGTCAGTAAGACTTAATTTCAGAAGGAAAATTATTCATACCCCAGGTGAAGTAGCGACAACACGATACGGCAACAAGTACAAATCCATTCCAATTTGATCAAAGATCTTCTTGAACAGGGATATAAACTGCAGCGCCAACATATCCTACAAGAAATGTTTAGTGGGAGGAATGTTAAGTGTCAGTACATATACTGATCATACATATACTGTACATATACTGACTACCTTACAGGGATAGATTTTGCGCGGATTTATTTTTGCAAGTGTAATTTTTGGGGCATTTTGCGTAGATTTATTTTTGCGAATGAGGGATATTTGTGGAGAAAATGGATGGCAGTAATTGAGCGAACGCGTAATCAATGAAAGAAAAGGAGGAAGTTATTGACATGTGCATTGAGAGTAAAAACGAGCCCAAGCTAATTGCTATTGTTGAAAGATCGAAAAATGAGTCGTGTTTGCTTTGAGCCAGGTTGTGGCATCATGTTGGTCAACTTCATGTGGATTTAATTTCAAAATTCGCAAAAATTAATCCACGCAAAAATAAATCCCCTTAAGGTATGTATGCTCCTCTTATGTATAATGACAGGCTTTGGGCTTTTCAGTACTTGCGGGATCTAAAGATTGATGGGCTGTATCAGAGACCAGCTTTTAAATTCTCATTTGATTACCCAGCTTTTAGAGTACCGATATCTGCGTACAGCTGGGCACCAAGGATTAAATTAAACAGTATGATTACGTAATCTGCTGTCACCACATGGCATTTTGTGAAGAAATAGAGCAAACCTGCTCACAAACTGTACTCTTTTACTGCATATTCATGTATACTTGCAGAATAAGTTGATGGAAATCATAACTGAGCTTAGAAAGAGTAAGATATGCCAGTTAGAAGTGAATCCATTAGCTGTTATGGTTAGTTACTGAGTTTAAAGTTGGGCAGCCATGTTTTCCCGTGCTCCACTGACCAATAACGATCAATCCCAGCAGCTTTTAAACCCTCAAATTCAAAGGGGGAAGGTATCTGCACGAGCACTGAGCCATTGCAAATACCAGGAGCAAATCGGTTGCCTTGAGAGTGGAAATACTCTACGGAAACTATGGTTGAATGGTATCCTCAAAACTGTGATACCGATCTAGTATTCTGCTTATTTGTAGCAGTGAAAGTTCATTCAATGAAACAGTAGTAAAATCCTGATCCACCAGACAAATTAAAGAACAATAAAACAAATGAAAGTCCGAAGATGAATATCTCTGCATTAAGAAATTCTAAATAGACAGAGAACACAATCAGTTGACGTTTCGACGTTATTCCAACATCATGATCACAAAAGTGAACTGCGGTCACTTCAACCAGTAGTTATCCTTCTATATTCATGTTTTCATAAAGTAGGCTTTACACGAATGCATTGTTCGGTACAAAGTATATGCGATGTATGATAAACATGCCCATTGGCCCTAAGAAGCGAAGGATATATTTATAAGCATCAGCTAGGAAGTACAGCCATTGAGAGTAAAACAGGTACCATGGCGTATGAGACATTCTAAAAATATCTTAAATTCATCTGATCAACAATTCCTATGCCAAGCAGTAATTTCATAACTTTTCATGACAACACATTTCCTGCTTTACTCCTAATTACATATATCACATTCTTACAAAGATGGATTTGTGCACAGGGGTGCACAGTAGAAAGATCATGCAGCATGATTTGGTATCAGAATTTCCTGGATAAAATATACGAGTGCAACATAGAACTCTAGCTAGCAGCACAAAAATAGACAATGTTAACTCTATTACTACTGAGGTGGAGGGGGGTTGGGGGTGGGAGGTTCGCCCCCCTGTCAGTTCTTCTACTGTAACTTCTGAATGAATACAGCTTTTGCGCTGATATTGCATAACTTTTCCAAAAATTATATAGCACATGATTTGGCAAGAAAAAATTAGCTGCCCAATTTGCCAATCGTCCAAAATGGCGGTTTTCTGAATGGCAGGTGGCCAAATTACCAAAATCATAAAAACAGTGAGAGTTATGAGGTTTTCTCCCAATTTTTCACCAAACTGGTTAAAATAGCAGCACACTACTTCAAAGATTCCGTTTTGAATCATCTAAGGTGACAAACTTTGAAACTATTGAAGATTTTTCGAAAAAATTTGAAAATCAGTGAAATTTGGCCATTTTTCGCATAGCTGAACAGATGATGACGTCAGTAAAGATTGATGCATGCTGGTGATTTTGAAAGCCCAAGATAATACGGTAATACTGTACCAAATATCTGACTCTACCAAATGTCTTTCTTGATTTAGGAGGGGGAGCGATTTAGCCACCCCTCTCCCGGTCGTATCAGAAACTCAAATATCTCGGTAGTAGCAGGGTTAAGTACCATCTTGGGCAAATAAAGTACACAAAGAGTGCAGCCAGTGTTACCACTGCGTGCAGCTAGTGTTACCATTGCGTGTTTCCCTCTTTCCCCCCAATCTCTATGTTGTGCTTAGATTTCATTGAATCGAGGTAAATGGCAAAACTTGAGTTGAAGAACTAACTGTTCATTTTCTTTGAATTCAGCTGACAAAGTTAAGGTCTTCTCGGATTGTAGATTCATTCTCTGCTCGTATCGCTTCACAATCACTCAGTGCTAGGTTTTACTGAACCCCTACCCGTCTTAGCCTTTAGGGATTTCATGCTTACCACCTGAGCCAGTGGGATTCAAAGCCTCCAACTTGTGTGCACATGGCGACCTAAGGCTAAGATTGGTAGGGGTTCAGTAAAATCTACTGAACTATTGCGCAGAATGCTGCACTTTGGTTTCATTTTGCCCATGACTTTAGGCGTAATGGATCACCATTCTGAACAAAAGCGTTAATTTACAATCATGAACTCTAGGACACAAACCTGCCTGACGTCATCTCCAACTTTAAAGATGCAACCTAGAGTATACGTTTCCATGGCAACACTTGCTTCATCAGATTCTGATTCATCACAGTCTAAGATAGAACATACATAAAAAGTGCTAAACCAAAATCAGAAGCATTCTATACTGTAACAGGAAGTAAACACAGGGATGCTTTTGTAGTTCACAGCTCTACAGAGGTGAACATGCGCACAGGATCATACAGTAGGAAGTAACTGAGACAAGGAAAAAAAGCATGGTGGCTGGATCATCATTAACAAGCCATATTGTGTAAAATTCACAGGCCTCATCAGTTGCAACTAAATGTTGAAGTACTCAACAAGGTTAGACCTATGGCAGCCAAGAAGAGCAATGCATAAGCTGCTAGTACTTGGCAATAATCAGTAGTTTAAAAAGGGATCGATGAAAGCCCTTCCCGGTAAGCAAACAGCTTCCGCTTTACTTAACACTAGGATGAAAGGAATACACAACATTAGCTGTGAGAAACGCTACTGAAGTAAATTGTTGACGATAGAGCGAATAGAGCTCCGGATGATGCTTACACACCTCCACCCTTTGCAGATTTAATGTTCCCTGTCAATGACAAGGACAGATAACGAAAACCAACCGATAACCTAGAAAACTGGGATGAGGAAATTGAGCAGTTACATAGTAACCATGCGCAACAGACCTGCACACCCACTCTGGAGCTAGCTTGAAAGACCATCCGGGTGCCGGAACTTGTGAACTCCGGTTGTGACCTTAAACATGTTTTACGGGCGCCCAACACTTAGCCCTATCCAAATGGTCACTAGCTCCTTCAAAAGGTGAACAGGAATGTTTAACTATGCAAACAACAAACAACAACAAAAACAAAAAGAAAAGAAAAAAATGGCAAAACGTTAAAAAAACAAATCACTAAATAAATTTTGATAAATTAAAAAAGCCAAAGAGAATAGCGGTAAATCACAATGCGCTTAAACATACCAGCAGTATTCATGTCCTCCAGTTCTCGGATACCACACTTGCGAATTTGAAATCTTGCTAAAAATGGAGCTTTGGCTGCACTTTGCATAGGAATACCAGAATTGTAATCTATTCCAGCAACGATTCCTTCAGGATTACTCGGAAGATACACACCTGGCTCAACAACAATCTTTCTCAATGCCTCCTGACAGGCTTTTCGGCGCTCAGGACCTTTTGGGTAAGGCCTAAAAACATCATCAAGAAATTACATAGTGAACGCGACCATAGCAGGTGGTTGTCTTAATGAAACGTCAAACCATTTGAGAGATAGTAAAAGTATTCATGGCATGTCAAACTAGAAGCAAATCAGAATTTGCATTCCTATTTAATGTAAAACTGTGACATTTGATGTGAGAGTTGACAACGCATTGTACTATGAACTAATACAGCAATACACATACATAACAGAATTGAGGAATAACACAGTGCACAAAAAGTAACAGTAGCTAGAAAACCAAAAAGTAACATTCATGAGGCCACATCATCATCATTCCATCTACTATAAACATTGAAGTGCAGGAAACCTAAACTGAAAAAACGTATTTAAAAAGTTTCACGTTGTACACCATCATAGTTTACTTATGTATTCATGCCTCACTTACCTTATCTCCCCTGAGATGTTAGTAACTCTGTTAAAGAAATCAAATTCCCTCTCGTAGAATTTCAGTGCTGAGCCTGATAAAGAGCTTGTGATATCTTCTATGATTTTCTCCAGTTTTTCCCCAATATCAGGATCCTTATGTTTTGAATCATCATCAGTATAAATATTCGTCTTCATATTCCAAATAATCTGAAAACCAAAATGGTATAAACAAAACAGGCAATGACACACTTGGAGGAGCACGTGAAATAGCTGAACAATGGTTCAAGAAGAACATTGTTCAGCACATAATCGCTTGAGCACACTGAAATAACACACATACAGCTACATGTAGGGTGTCAGTCAGAAAAGTGTTCAGTGTTTCTGTGATTTTCCGAATTCCTGTAGCAGGACATCAGGCAAGCATTGCGCTCCAGTGTCACCTTTTCGTGTTACGCCTGCTCTTGCTATAATAATACTAAAGGACAAAACTTTGCTCTTTGGGTAAAGTTAACTATAAACATCTACAAATATTGTATAGCACATGTAACAGGGGCCTGCCCCAAGCAGAAATTTTTAAGCTAGTAAGTTGGGTCATCCTTAAAAATTTATAACAGGTTGTTGCAGACAGCGCCTCGACTCCCCCTAAACAGGTTTACTTCCCCCCACAGAAAATTGAAAATTTTACAACTCCCCTCTAACAGAGATTCCAAAAATTTGGCCAACCTCCACCTCCCCCAGGAAGCAGGGGGTGCCCACAATGAATTTGATCGCATTTGGATTGACTACAGTGAAATATGAATGAAACAGCATCCTAGATAGCCTGCCAAGCCAGCTAGTTCTAGCATGAACTAACAACAAAGGCTACTTTCAAGCATGATGATAAAGCTCTAGTTTGAAACACTCAGTTACCGCATTATATTCAGTGTAATACAAAGCTGGAAGAAGCATGAAAGATCCACTGAAAATGACTGACAGCGTTTTCTTTCTTATAGAGGTTCTTAACCCTATCTGACGCTTGGCGGCTTTTCCGCCCTGCCATATATCTTGCAGAAAATTTTGGGGGGGACCATTTCGCAAACGAAGCTTTATTTTACTGTAGTTATAAAATTTAAGAATACGTACTCTGACCTTATTTGAAACATTTTGGGTCAAGGGGTCATGTGATTTAGGCAAATTTCCAAATATGGGTCGAAAATTCCTGAAAATTGACAACTCGAGAAAATCCATAAAAGCCCCCTGCCCCCGCATTTTCGAAGCTCAAAAAAGCCTGTGTCAGATAGGGTTAATGCAAAACTTCGTCATAGCCACTTGACATGGCCTTCACCAAAACCCTGGACTATGGACTATTGTCACACCCCATTCCTGATTGACCCAAAATCATCATCAGCATGTAGGTGGAAAGCAACCATTTTGGATCTCAACTGATCCCGACCATAGGGAACCATAAAGAAAGCTGAGGCTTTTTTCTCCTTTGTAACTTTTATTTGCTCAATTTATCAGAAGATGAGAAATAGTCACACAAAATTTAAACTTGCTCACAGATACCTTCAGAATAACTTCGCCTGTTATTAATTAATAAGTGATAAACACCTGTTGTTCTGCATATCTGTTACCTGATCGACTACTCTGTGCCCGGTTCAAAGCAAAATTCGTACAGAGCGTCATTTGCTTCAATAGGAGAAACTTCTATAGGAGAAACGTTGGTGAAAAATATTTGGTATATCATCAAATATTCGAAAATATTTTCACAGGAAGTGTGGCCCCTATGACCCTGTAAGTGAATCCCTCCGAAAGAAAATAATATTGGTGTACTAATTTTCATGAACACAAGGCCTTCAACATACTTTGAAAGAAAAAAATTTGGTGAATCATAAATTTCAGAAAACTATTGAGATAAATGAAAGCAAAATTCGCGAAGTTCCTGAAAGTTTCTCCAATTCAAACCATCCACCATGCAAAGTAGCTGCAGCTATCTAACGAGTTTTGACAAGATTGATCAGATTGATCAGATCAACTTGAAATAGTGAAGACTGCAATATCTGCAGTAAATATAATTATGTGCCAAATAACGTGCAAGTAAATTGTCTGATAGCCTGACAATAACAGAGACATTCAGCACAACACATTACACAGATGCTTCTTGATACCTGGTGTGCAAGAATTTGTGATTGTTTACTCGCCCATAATATATAATCCTGTACATAACCAAGGTTGTCGTAACGCAAAGCTTGAATGAGTTGCGGGATGTACAACATCATTGTTTCCTGGAAGTAAAAATTTATAAACATATAGTGCCATCTGTAATCAATCGACTATTTTATAAGTAAAGTGCAGATTCAAAACACTAGGAAGTAAAAATATATGCCAGCTAGGGACGCTCTTGACCTCCCAGAAATCAAGGCACTCAAAAACTCACTCAGAATCATAAAATACTAAATAATCCATTCGCCATTACACAATCCAACTTGTATAAGCACCTGAAGATGGCATGCCATGCTGAAAAGCTTGGCGCAAAATTTTAGGAGTTTTCTGTACTTGTCTCTTGTTTATGGAGCATAAACTACTAATTTATAGGAACGATTGACTTTGTCACGGTACTCTGTCGCATGCGCTGAAAGACGTCTTTATAATGCACTGAATCATCAAATTAAGATACTGAAAGCACAAAACACTTTGGCACACTATGAATGAGACACTGCAGTACTAATGACACTATAGGAAAGTAAACAAATGCAACACAGAGCAACAAGTGAGACCAGCTACTTTTTCTATCAACATAAAAGAACATGATGGCAAAACAAAATGCATAAGAGAAGAAGTCAACGACACCTACCACACTGACAAAACCACAAATTACTTTCTTCATATTTCACATGTGAGTGAGGCACACAAAAATGGATGCAAACCACTAAAAACTTATGACATAGAGACTGATGGTAGTCAATAAGTACAAATTATAGGCAGATTTTTTCAAGCATTGAATCATCGAGAAAGGCAGTCACAAGAACACCAGCACTTGGAAACTCTTATGAAATGTACTTGTTTATGCTAGATTACAGAATATACACAATAACTAACATAACAGGCCTCGACGGGAAAGGCGTGCGATCGCATTCGCACGCACCCACACACGCCTTCTCTCTGCCAGGCGTGCGATGTTACGCACGCCTACATTTTGCCTTGGCGTGCGTAGATCGCAC